>JANJYP010015522.1:0-37439 GCA_024605115.1 Rastrelliger brachysoma | reverse complement strand
TAGTGGAAAATAAGGGGAGCTGTTTGAGGAATATTTGAGATAACACTTGCCCTGGGGTGTCAGTCAGAACACAGTAGACAGGACAGAAGACAGGATGCAGCTTTAACTGTTTAGCAACTGATTCATCCAGCAGTACAGTAGGACCATAGGTGTGTGTTGTGAAATTAATAATAAAATACACATACATCAGGTTAGGTAGGCTTGGTTGATAATGTACACATGGGTTTGACAATAATGATAATGATATTGATGAAGTTACAAATAACAGTAGTGATAATCAAAGTCTCATTGAAACAAATGTTACTAGGCATAGGTATAGTATGATAGCAGGGATACTATCACTAATATCAATAGTACAACCTGCCATCTATGTGGCTGGGTCACGTTTCAATAGAGCAGTAACATGTGAGTTTCTTGGTAGAAGCTACTCCTATTTGCAATTATACATTGTGATTTCCATGAAATGAAACATGATTACAAAACTACAAAACACTGACATGCTGCTTGTAGAGTAGTTAAATGTAATTTAATGATGTAAGTAGAGGTGGACAAAGTACACAGCTTTCTTAGTTAAGTCAAAGTGCATATACTGGTATGTGTTAAATTTTACTCCAATACAAGTCCTACAGTCACATTTTTAGTATTACATTGTACATTATATAATAATAATGTAAATACCTTGAAGAAGGTCCCAAAAATAAAACAACTTCATTGTTAAAAAAAAAAAGAAAAGAAAAGAAAAGAAAGAGACAAGTCATTTTCATATCTTAACAACATAGCAATGTTGTGACATACCTCTGGCAGTGTGTGAATGAAAGTGTTTATATCAGGGCTTTGAACCCGTTCACACAATGAAACCTAGAAACTTTATGATTTTCAATGCACCATTTGAAATAGTGGTAACTGGTTAACAACATTTTTTTGTTCCTCTAATTGAGTTGAATAAAGTTTTCTTTTCCTGTTAAAGAGAGACCTTCATAGTAGGCCAACATAACCTTAACTGGCTGTTAGATGTTAATTCAGAAGTAACCGGTAGGCTACTTGGATATAAATGTAGTGCAGTGAAAAGTACAATCTTTGCCTTTCAAATGTAGGAAGTAAAAGTCATAAGTCCCCCCCAACATGATACTTAAGGAAAGCACAGATCCCTGAAAAGCGTACTTAGGTATAGTAATCAAGTAAATGTACTTCACTACTGTCTGGAAGACATGTAATCAGATGTGTTATGGCATGGCTTATCAAGTCCAATTCACCAGTCTTAACCAAACAGAGGTATGGCTAACCGCTAAAACTGGTAGCTATTTTAACTGTAGTTACACTAACCTGACATATACACAAACTAACTGTCTGTTAGCTCCATACAATCCATGCAACAAGTCTGTTCTGGTTCTCAGTATTAGGATAACGTACTGGTTGAACAGCCGTGCACACAGTTAAAAGGGAATGCCAGTGTTTGTAGCTAATGGTATCGAGGGGCAGTGCCATCATAGGCCAACCGGGCCTGTGAGAGCTCCAGTTCAATGCTGTCAGATTATGTTTCCTGGGAGAGATGGCTGACCACAGAAGGGACATTGATGGTCCACTGTCTGATCTTAAACCCAGTGACAGGAGACTTTGTTCCTTGTCTAGAAACTTCCTTGCTTCTTTTACTGATGGAATGCTCTCCGGGCAGTTGATGACGTAAATACACCTCTCTACTGAGAATTTGATATCTTCACCTTGGCTGCCATTGTCAGTAATGCGCCCTTGGGGGGTCATGCCAAAGGGTAGCTTATACATGTTAGCTTGTGTATTTTCTTCAGGTTGTGCCACAGAAACCTTAGGAGGGAACAGAAACATGTCCTTTCTTTCCCTGCTAATGGCCGTGCTGTGTTGGTGAAAGAGTAGATAAAACTCTCAGGATGAGCACCCAAGTGCAGATCCTGGGTGGAATGCATCGTTTAGGCTAGTGCTCTATATTCAATGAAGCAGTTGAAGATGACGTAATTGATCTGGTTATAGTGAAGCGTGCGATGATGCAGAAATCATGACTATCCGCACTCTTATCTATGGAGTGTGCAGCTTTGCCACAAAACCTGGCACTTTCAACCTTCTTGATCTCAGCACTGTTGGGCACAGTCTTCTTGGAGGTGGGGTGCATTCTTCCATCTGACCTCTCTAGAACAGCAATGGTCTCTTGGTCTTCTTTGACAGTGCTACCAGCTTTTTTCTTTGGTTCAGTTGACTACCTACTTGCCAGGGATGGTTAGCATCACAGAGATATCCTTTTCTGGTAAGACTGCTGGAAGGGACACTACTGGTAGTGCTGTAGCAATACTACAGGGTTCAAAGCAACTTGGCCACAGGTCCTCCTACAAGTCTACTTTTGCACTGATGAATTGGTAACAGTATTAATTAAACAGAGGTATGGCTAGCTAAAATGTAAACACAATAAAACTGACTCAAGGGGCACATCAAGCCACTCCCAACAGCTTCATGGGCAGTTTGAGTTGCTAGGACAGTTGTTATGTCAGCATGTAAAATTGACGGTCATTAGCTAGAAATGAGAAGCTTGCAGATGACCCACTGTTTTAGAATTACTATGAATTCTGGAGCTATCAGCAAATTTGCTTAGCATACATTAATTCCCCTTTGGATGAGCAAATGAATGTAAGATAAAGAAACTGAAGACACAATCCTTTCACAAGCCTAGAAATATTGAAATAGCTGAAATAAAAAGACTCATTTTCTGACCTTTTGACCTGCCTCACTGTTTTGTTCTTTGTTTTAGTTCCATTCGCAGGTTCGGATTAATCTTGTTGCTCCCGAAAATCCCCCTCTTCGCTCAGCCAATCAGCAGTATTTGATGCCAGGACTGCTGGTGCACATTATGTGTGACTGTGAAGATTTCTGAGGTGTACACGTCACAACATTGTGAGTCTCTCTTTCACACAGTAACCAGTCACTTCTGTCTATCCTTATACACAGACGGGTATGTTTTAGTCTAGAGGACGAGTCTTTAATGGGACAGAATAACAAGAGTGGAGGATGGTGCTCTGTTATAATACAGCTAAAGCTTTAAGAATTTCAGGCTATTCCAGAAAGTGATTATTGTATCAGAGTTAATCTCAAAATGGAGTTTATTGCCACACTTATCCATTTGAATGTGGCTTGTTGCTGATGGTCAGTATTCACGCAGTAGAGCTGTTTCAGATGTGAATCAGATGTCTGTTTTCTGTTTTTTCCTCCAGCTTCTCTGTCTGCCTACACAGCCCTAGAACACCATGGGAGGTGTCGCAGTGGATGCTGGTGCAGGGGGGGTGAAGGCTCCTGATGGAGGGTGGGGCTGGGCGGTGCTGGCCGGTTGTTTTGTCATCACAGGCTTCTCCTACGCTTTCCCTAAAGCGGTCAGTGTCTTTTTTAAAGAGCTGATCAGAGAGTTTGGAGTGGGTTACAGTGACACCGCCTGGATCTCTTCTATCCTGTTGGCCATGCTCTATGGCACCGGTAGGTACACATATATACAGTACACACATATAGCAAAAATACAATGAAAGTAGACACTATTTTTCTAAATGGGATTATGTGCTGGGCTATTACTTGACTTGGAGCAGCAGCCAGACAGCCAATGGAGACTGAGATATAATATGTAATGAGTGAGGTTTAGAGTTGCTGCTAATCATATTTTGTTACAAAAATCAATCTTCTCATCTTACACTGCAAGAAAACAATAAGCATATTAAGCATACTGAAATAAAGGTCCAACTTTTGTAGGTTTTCAGCATCACTTCATTAATATCATCAGATTGTTTTATCAGTAATTATAGAGATGGTACATCAGGTATCACAAGACCACACATGATGCCAGGTGTTACAGATGTGTTAACACAAAGATGAAAATGCTATTAGATATTATATTGATATAGTTATATCACCTGTGTTTATACAGTGGAATACTATTAAATATTTATAACATTCTATTCATTTTCCAAATCGCTTATCCTCTCTTGGAGGTGGCAGGGGCTGGAACCAATCCCCGCTGTTACTGCTCGAGAAGCAGGCTACACCCTGGACAGATTGCCAGTCCATCACAGGGCTGACATAGATTAGATAAACAACCATTCACACTCACATTCACACCTACAAGCAATTTAGAATCTCTAATTAATCTAACTTATAGGAGGAAACCAAATTGCCAAAACAGAACCCACCCCAGCATGAGGAGAACATGCAAACCCCACACAGAAGGGGCCTAGCTGATCAACGGGTTCAAAAGCAGAACCCTCTTGCTGTGAAGCATCAATGCTAACTACTGCACCACTGTGCTGCCCACACTGTTAAATATTCAGGCCTAAATATTATATTTTATAACAGCAAGGAAGTAAGTGGTGGAAGTAAACATGGAAATGAAGATTAAAAGCTAGAGTAGGAATAAATGGCCTGTAGCTCTGGAAATGAAAAAAAGTAAAAAGTGTCCAAAGTTAACACAACCTTGTTTGAAAATAGTATTTGTCCTTGGATGGAAAATCTAAGTCCTCATTATTGCCACTGTTTTCTAAAAAACAAGTTTCGACATAAGAGAAAATTGGAAAAATAAACATGTTTGCTGCCATAACTAGAGTGACATGAAAAGACTGATATCAACCAAGCCGCACATGCCATCTCTCACACTGAAACAAACACCAAACTTGACTAAAGTATGTTACTGTGTTCAGGTCCTCTGTGCAGTGTGCTGGTGAATCGCTTCGGCTGTCGTCCAGTGATGATGGTGGGCGGCCTCTTCGCCTCTCTAGGAATGATCCTGGCCTCCTTCTCCACCAGCATCATCCACATCTACCTCAGCACGGGGGTCATTACAGGTCTGAGTTTCCCACCTTCCAGTAGAGTATTGTGACTTCTGCAATCCACTAACAGGGATGAATGAACACACCTATAGTATATCACTGTGATGTAAAGTCTAGGATAAAGCTTAATATGTAATCTAATATAAGGATACATTCATTCATTTAAAGCCATATGATGTTTGTCTCATTTCTTTTGGTGATATTACAAATTAACATTGGTACCAAAACAATGGCTCTGGGAGTATTAAAGGGTTAAACGTAAGTTGAAAGACTATAAAATCTCCTTTCCTTTACTGCAGGTCTAGGGTTAGCCCTGAACTTCCAACCATCTCTGATTATGCTCAACCGCTACTTCAGCGAGAAGCGTCCTCTAGCCAATGGGCTATCAGCTGCAGGTAGCCCCGTGGCTCTGTGCTGCCTATCTCCACTGGGCCAGGTCCTTCAGTACCAGTATGGTTGGAGGGGGGGCTTCCTTATCTTAGGTGGCCTTCTACTCAACTGCTGTGTTTGCGGTGCATTAATGAAGCCTCTGGTCCCCCCCAAAACCCCCAAGGACAAGGACCTGGAACAAGACAAAGAAGAGGACAAAGAGGGGGCGGGGGAAAAGACAAAAAAGCCCAAACCCAAACTGTTGGACTTCTCTGTGGTCAAAGACAGAGGTTTTATCATCTACACTGTGGCAGCATCCATCATGGTGCTGGGGCTATTTGTGCCTCCAGTGTTTGTAGTGAGCTATGCTAAAGAGCTGGGCAATGAGGACACCAAATCAGCTCTTCTGCTCACTATCCTGGGTTTCATTGACATTTTTGCACGGCCCACATGCGGGGTGATCGCCGGACTGAAATGGGTACGGCCTCGTTGCGTCTACCTCTTTAGCTTTGCTATGATCTTCAATGGAATCACTGACCTGGTTGGGTCACAGGTATGTGAATCCTCTTTATGAACTGGAAAGACAAAATTTAATTAACTGATATAAAACTATAACATAGTGATTCTGCTGTCCCTTCAAAGTGCATTTCCTATTGTTTCCCAGGCTAATAGCTACACATCTCTAGTGGTCTATTGCATCTTCTTTGGCGTCTCCTACGGCATGGTTGGTGCACTGCAGTTTGAGGTTCTCATGGCTGTAGTTGGTACAGAGAAATTCTCCAGTGCCATTGGCCTGGTCCTGCTGATGGAGGCCATTGCTGTGCTGGTGGGCCCACCTGGTGCAGGTCTGTTAGTACCAAAACTACAACATGTTTATATTGTACACATAAAAATACTAGGTAGTCAACTAAAGTAGTAGGTTTCTACTGACCGACAGCACTACTACATAAAATTTACTTCTTTACTTTTTTAAAATCTTTATCTACGTGTTCTTTAACATACATTTCAGAATACTGAGTGACAATAAGCTTCATGCTAAAGTTTTAGTATAGTCCTACACCATGATGAATGTCTCTAGTCTTCATGCTCCATGTGAAGTGTAGACATCTGTAGTTGACAAATATCAAGGACAAGTATTGAGATAGAATGAGGGGATGACATACATACATAATACCCAACCACTCTTGAAACAGCAATGCTGTGCTTTCATGGTTTGCATGTTAGGCTGGAATTATACTTGAGAAACATGTAAACGTGCTATGCAGAGAAGGTCGTCATGTTTGACTGAAGTGAACTCTACCCATATCTCAACAATGTTTTGTTGCAGCCTGGGTTGATCCCGCCTCCTTTTGATTGGTGGATTACAAACAGACACGTTATGGTTATATGCAAAAGAAAACAGCTGTGTTCAAATGTGAATGTCTTGACAACCTTGTACAGTCACTTAAGAACAGAAGGTGTTCCACCTTTAGTCTTCTTCATTATGAGTACACTCATGATTTTCATTTCCATATTTAATTCAAGGACAGTCACATTTTCTGTAGCGGGGCTAAAGTCCCATACTAAAAAGATCTATCTATGTCTACAGTGTTGAGTTGTTCAGTATTGACTCACTGACATGTAATCAAAACCCAAGCAACCTTCATGGCACCTAATTTACTTCTCATGCCTTATTACTACAGAAAGTAGACAGAGACAAGTTGATAGGTCTTCATATCTTTCATATGTCTTCATATGTGGTTTCTACTTGCATATGTAAACTAGCATGATCATGCTCATCTGATTCCTTCTGTCTCTCTTTACTTTTCCAGGCCGGCTTCTTGATGCCACCAAGAATTATATGTATGTCTTCCTGCTGGCAGGAAGTGAGGTGGTGCTTTCAGCTGTGGTTCTTGCTAGTTGTAATTTCCTGTTCATCAAAACCAAACCTTCGGTGCCAGCAGACAAGCTGGAGAATGTGGACGTGGCGGACAGTAGTGCTACGGCAGAGGTGTGCAGTAAAGCTGTAGAGGGTAATGACGAAGAGGAGAAAGGAGCAAGAGAAGAACAAGAGAAGGAGACGGTGAAAGACTCGAAGGAGGAGGAGGAGGAGAAAGTCACCGATAAAGAAGAGGAGGTCAGGCCTGAGAGTGTAACGGTGGACTCACGGGAAGTGGAAAGGTTTTTGAAAGAGCCTCAACAAAATGGTGATGTGGCAACAAATCCTGAAACGAGCCTGTGAGCAAAGATGGAGAACACTGGATGAGATTATACCTGCAAGCTGTAGTCATTCCTTTTTTTAACTAGGGTTCAGCAGGATTAAGTGTATCTTTGAAGTATTGACGAGCACCGCGGATAGTTGTGCTTTCCCCATTATTTGGTGTTTAATTCGGGTGTTCATGTCTGACCTTTGCAGAGGGAGGAGCTGATCCGTGTCACTGCCATACGAAATAGCAAGAGTTATGTATGTCAGCAATATTATATCACTAGATGTTGAAGTGTGGTTGTCATTCGTAAAAAAAAAAAAAACATTAGTGAACACAGTTACAGCACTGCCTTGTGAATATGGTTTCATTCAAGAGTCAAGTTTTATTTGAATGTAGCCACCAGCAAATTTTTTGGAAATTCATTTTGGAAATATATATTTTTCATAGTGCTAACAAATCCTATGAAAAGACCAAAACCAACAATTACTTTATCATATTAAACTCCTTTTACACTAGAAAGTGCAAATGGTACTGCTTAAAACCTGACAGTAAGGTAAGGACTATTAGTAAGCAAATCGATAGCACACTAGCTAACTGGAAATATGCTAGCACTAGTCAGTCACTGTGGCTGTCTGAGTTAGTTAGCAGGCTTACTAACACTTATTCTTACGCAGCTTACACAGACTAGCATGCTAGCTAGCTTGGTCGCTGTGAGACAATAGGGTCACACTAAGTGGCAACTATCATGGAGGCAGAATTCAATGTGGAAGTCGCTTAGTATCTTGGAGTGCAATGCCACTGATATCCACTAGATGCTGGCTCCAAAAAATCACTGACAAGAATACCAACTCTCTCTAGAAATACTGAGTCAGTCATTGTTGTTATTTTTGAAATGACTTAAAGTAGCTGCTGTTAACATTTATTTAATGTTAGTTGACGATGATATGTTCAGTTAGCAGCGCTTGGGGTTCCGAGTAAGTACGTTTCCAGAGCTGGAAAAACGACACCCTGCAATTCTTATTTGAAAAATCCTGGATCCAAACGGGAAAGATGGCGCCGAACATAAACTGTAACTTTGGGCTTCAAATGGCTCCAATATAAACCAACAAGTGATGCCACACCTTACTACATCCATATTTATATACAGTCTATGGTGTATGTAGTTGATTTAAGGAACATATATATTAAATCATGCGGAAAACTACAATGACCAGATGTTTTAGGAATTCTATTTTTAAAAACAAGATCATACACGTTTTGGAAGATTTACGACTTCTGTAGAAACCAACGGGGAAGTCAGACAGTATTGAGTGACAGACTTAACAATATTGTTGGTTTTGGTATTTTGGTATTTTCATTTTCATTTGTTAGCGAGAAAATTGTACATAGTGCCACTTCCTTAAATACACAATGTTGCTTATTTCTTACAATGTGTTTTAAAGAGTTTCTTGTGTAAGAAGGTTTGGTGAGAAAAAAAGTTAAAAGGTACATGGTTTCATCCAAGCTGAAAGTGTCTTCTCATATCATCTGAGCTTTCACAGACTTAGATGTTTAAAGTGAAAAGTGGTTTATGTTGTATCAGTATTTAATGGTTGCTAATGGCTGCTACATGTGTCAGTGTTACAGTTCGAAGAATGTTGGCGGTCTTGTGATAGCTTTGTGATTTTTCATTGGATTATAAGCAAAGTCCAAAATATTTTAAACATATTTGTTATTGTTACCATAATGTATGTTTGACATGTGATATTTAAATATCACACTAAGGAAAACGCTATTGGTTGAAAGCACCTGTGCTGTTTCACTTTCACTTAACACATGTTAGGAACACTTTATGTATATGTGACTGTGATTAACTGTTGATATCAAGCTTATGTGGTGACAATTTGCTTCGGTCCCCAAAAATCACTCTTTCCTTACCAAACGAACACAAGTAAATGTTTCAAGTGAGGCTATACAGTAGCTGCCATTAGGGATTCAATATTTAGCACACGGTAAGATATAAAATTGCTGGATGAATCTATTACAGTAAACTGGTACTTGTGTTATTTTTAGAGTTTTGTTTTACGTGGTTAAAAATATGACTGTTGATGCTCATGTGTATACAAAAGGTCACATTGTGGTCTATGAGTAGACAAGAGGGAAAAAAATGCGAAAGAACTGGTAGAGTACAGTATTTTAAGAACCCTGAGAGACTAGTAGGACAAAAATAGACCGGAGCTGTTCCATAGAATGCTTTTTCTGCAAACTCATGTTGCCTTCATGTCTTGTAATCTCTGTAGTCTATTTGCGTGTGTGAAAGAGGATATTAAGGTGAAATGTGGTTTATTGTCTGCTTGGTTTAAATTCACTCGTTAAAAAAAGTTATTTGGAAAATGTAACCAGATGGTTGAATGGTGGCTGAAGTGATGAAATGAAGACCTAGGTTGTAAAATAACTAATAATTAATCATTTAATTTCCCTTTAAGATGACTCAGCTCATTACTGCGGGAGCTGTTACCAGGACATAGCATGATTACTGATAGCAAAGTTTTGGTAGACTGTCCAGCTATTAAGCCTCCATTAAAGGTGCAGTGTGTAGAATTTAGAGGCATCTAAGGGGATGGGCTTGGTAGAGATGGAAAATAATATTTAAATAACCTGAAAATAGGAATAAGTTTGCTTTCATTGCCTTAGAATGAGCTATGTATACATAGGGGGCGGATCCTCTGTAATGGAGTCCACTATGTTTCTACAGTTGTCCAGAACAGACAAACCAAACATGGACTCTAGGGAGGGCCTTTCTCTCTCTCTCTATTTTTTTTTTTTTTTTGCACCTCTATTGATTCCCTTACATCTTAAAAAAACAAGGATGTTAAGGAAAGAATATTCAACCTCACCACTAGGTGCCACTAAATCCTACATGCTGCACCTTTAAAGCTACACTAACCAATCCAATTCAATGGCTGTGATTCCCTACAGCTTTATAGTCATTCAGTTTGTCCGGCCCCCGCTTACTGCTTTGGTTCACTCTCTCGGCTCTCATCTGCCTTGCTTCCAGCAAAACAGCAACAGGTACTACTACTTACATTATAATTAGAAGATAAGCTAGTAAACTCAGTGGAGCACCGGGCAGCTACAGAGCCAGATATTTCCCTCGGGAAGTGGTACAACTAAAAACAGAGCAGGGAGAGTAAATATTGGATTTTAATTTCTTTCTAACGTTGCTCTTTGTCTGCTGGATGACTAATGCTAATGTAAATGTTACCGACAATATATTCCTACCTTAAGCTTTTGCATATCGCTGATACCATGTACTTACAGGAATACACAACTGAGATTAGAGCATACACGTGGGCTCTTAAATCTTAGTCAAATCATAGCTTGAAAAAAAAAGAAAACATCAAACACATTTAAGTTAATTATATTATTTCACTATATTTTCCTGGTAATGCCTTTTTACGTTAGGTTTAAAAATCAGAGCGTACGAAGATTCAAATAAAAAGAGAAAATGACTTTGTCTCTAAGATAGTCACTGTCATTGAGAAGGGCGGGGGGGGGGGGTGCATTTGCAAGGAAAGAGCAGCTGGGTGAGCAATGCATCTATTAGTATCCATGGTAACGGA
Source organism: Rastrelliger brachysoma (assembly GCA_024605115.1). Taxonomy (NCBI): domain Eukaryota; kingdom Metazoa; phylum Chordata; class Actinopteri; order Scombriformes; family Scombridae; genus Rastrelliger; species Rastrelliger brachysoma. The sequence continues at coordinate 26,459 of JANJYP010015522.1, read as the reverse complement.
TGTATCTTGTAATGAAGAACAGTTTTGGGATTCCATGTGGAGTCACACCCAGTTTAGGAAAGAGGCATGATTTTATCAGTTGACGGGACTCTGGTTAGTAGGACAGCTTACCAAAACAATGATGTGTGTCTTAAACAATCCATCTGCAATAACTGCTGGCTAAAAAAAAAAAAATTATTCTATTTTTTAATGCTTTTATATGACCGGACATTAAATATTAGCCTATATTTGGTATTTTATGTCTAGATGTTACAGATCATTGTGCTTTCATGTCTAACTATGTTGCTCTTTTATTTAGTTTTGTTTTCTTAACTCAATGTGATTTGAATCTATGTGTATATGTGCGTGTGTGTGTGTGTCTGTGTGTGCGTGTGTGTGTGTGTATAAGCTGCAACAGTTCAGATGTACAGTATGTTGACAGTAGACCTCACCTCTGAGCTCAGTGTACACACAAACCATGCTGCTGCTTTAACAGTATGTTGGATTTATTTTTACAGTGGATTACATTTATACATTCACTGTTACTGTAACTGTAAAAATGGAGCGATGTCCTCGTCGTTACTTTCACTCTCCTCTTATCATGAATTCCAAATGAATGTTGCTGACATCTGTCGACCACCGTTTATGTTTCTGTTTTTAAAAAAAATAAATTAATGTCTGTGTTTGTCGAGTGAAAATATATATTTATTCTGAAAGAAAAAGTCCAGCTTAACCCAACTGTCTGTTTGTCTTTTGTAAAAGTCTATAAGAGTCAGTTTGTGTCTCTTATCAGTGATATTATCAACTCACCTGGGCCTTTTGATTCATAATATAAAGTTGGTATATCTGTTAGAATTTATAAATACTTTCATAATTACAAGACTAAATATGAAGATGATGACGTGTTGGATACATTCTACCTTTAACCAAAACACCTACCCTGTAACCTACATACACATTGCAGTGCAGTGAGATCCTGTTAAGATACATGCTACTTTATACCTCTACATTATGTTTCAGAGTGTTATAATGCGTTTTTTATTAGTCACTTTGAAAATGAAAGTTTATCATATAAAAAATTTACAAGCATGTTGAAATTCTACATACGCAACCCAATTCGTTTCACTAACTCCTCCTTAACCAAACATTAAAAATTTTGCTTAAACAACACATCTGAATTAACAATCCCTAAAAAAGTAGTTAGCCATTTTTGATATTGTCTGTATTTACTTATGCAAGATTATTTTGTAATGCAGAATTTCAGATGGTTCAATTTTTGTTTTGAGTTAAAGGAGAAGTTCATAATCTTTCAAATGTTTTAAACCAGCAGTCAGGTGTCCATATGAACAGTAAAGAGGTTTTCCTTTCTGTAAGCTTCTGTTCATTCTAACTAAAGATCTCCTTCAAATGTGCTTTCAGTGTAAAGTGATGGAGGACAACATTCACAGTGTGTCCACATGGTCATTTAAAAGTAGATGTGAAGCTTATATGAGTTTTCATCAGTGTGATTTAGTCATATCAAGTGGATATCTGACACATTTACAGTCTTTTTAGCATCAACATTCCCTCTTAGTGTTTCCCTGTTGAGCTGTAGTGGAAGTATAGGAACAAAAAGAGGGACCTTGGCTCTAAAAAGACTAACTTTGAAACATAGAAGATGAAGATTTGACTAATTTGGACAAAGCTAGAAGATTCATATTAGCTTCACATCAACTTTTCAACATATTTTTAGACAGAAAGGGAACTGTGAACTTTTTCGTCCCTCACTTCCATTTTAAGGTCATTATAAAGGGATCTTCTAATGGTCAGTATGAACAGGAGGAATGATTACAGCAAGAAAGCAGGTTAAAAACTTTAAAACCGACTGAACGATTTTACACCGCAACAGAAGGGGGCGATATTACACCAACTGAAGTAGCAACCAACCATCATCAAGAAGGAGAAGCAGAAACAGAGCGGAAATAGCGAAAAATGTGTCACGCCGGTGCTATTTGACTGTTACACATTGTTGGAAAGTGCTGCGCCAGGAATCCTCTCCAAAAGCTCACAGTAAAACAGGTGAAACAACAAACTAGTTCACTATTTCATGACAAGTACAGTTAGTACATGAGCAGACAGTGCATGACGCTGACCCAGAGACATACCTGTGATATGTTTCCTGTATTAAGTCGTTACAGTTGTGTAACTGAGCACACTTAGCTTTGCCAGCTAACTGACTGGGACAGTAACAGCACAGAGATCATTAGTCAGTATATGTTAATAAATGCTTAGGCTGGCGTTAGAGAGGGAAACATGAAAAGGTTTGAAAACTACAAAATGGTAGCTTTTAGTTCCTTTGGATACAAGTGGAAATGTTGCTAAGCTACAACATTTGAATGTCAGATAGTTTTGACCAGTTCAACACATGTCAGTCAAGTCTGCGCACTAGCAAGTCACGTTTGCTCTGTTAAAAATATTTAACATCTTTAAAATGCTGAATCAGCTCAGTGTTACAAAAGAGCCAGACCGATATATCAGTTAGCCGATATTGTCCAATCATTGATATATCAGTACTGACATATATGTTGTCCAATATGTGTTGTTATATATGTTACTGATATGTTTTTAAAGTTACATAAGCAACATTTTATATTTTTCTTAATTCAAATTTATGATATATGTATCTTACATATGTTTTTGTTGTTGTGTTTTATTATTTATAGTAATTTAGAAATATTAACTTGCCAGTGAAGTTGACTGTTTGAGTGCACTGATGTCATGTTTGATAACCACATTGTAAAACATATGTATTTTATGTTTACATTAAGATTATACGGTAGTAAATAGATATCAGAATTTTTGTTATTATCTAATATCGTTATCAGCGCCGGACCTAAAATCCAGCATTAGTCAGGCTCTAGTGTTAAACAATATTAACCTCTGGTGTTGACTGCTGGTTTGAAGCTAACACACTGCTCTTAGTTGTGTTTGTAACAAATAATAAGTTAAAAGCTGGAGAGAGAAGGATTGTGTCAGGGTGGTAAAGTATATCAGTTATCAATCAAACTTTATTTACATATGCATACAAATGAAATGCAATTCAAAGAACAACAAACAATAAAACAATAAAAGATGGGCAGTTAAGAAAATAAAATATACAAACAATAAAAAATAGATTATAGTACAACAGTAAGATATTAATTAAACTGAATTGAATGAATGAGTATAATAAAAGAAGATAAATGATGCATATAATTTATAAACATATTTGTTTTTTAGATGTGTTTCTATGTGATGCTACGTGTGACTCAGTCAGTAATAATACCTAACAACCATCGTTCTGTCCTCCCTCCTGTGTGTGAAGTCCCCTGCCATGGCCAAGCTCCAGGGCTTTGAGTTCTGGAGGCAGACCCTGAAGGGAGCTTCCTATGTGGTGGCGCCTATGGTGGACCAGAGCGAGCTGGCGTGGCGCCTGCTGAGCCGCCGCCACGGGGCTCACCTCTGTTACACTCCCATGCTGCACGCTCAGGTGTTTGTTCGCGATGCCAACTACAGGAGAGAGAACCTCTACAATGAGGTGTGTCAGGAGGACAGACCTCTGATCACGCAGGTGAGGATAGACCACTGAAAGGTTGTTACTTAAAAAAAAAAAAAAAAAAAAAAACAGCTGGTGTTTTTTTTAAAAAAAAAATATGTGCAGTCATCACAGCTGTTGCTTTTCTTGTGTGTCAGTTTTGCGCCAATGATCCAGCCGTGTTCATTAAGGCGGCGCTGCTAGCTCAGGACTACTGTGACGCCATTGACCTCAACCTGGGCTGTCCCCAAATGATTGCTAAGAGAGGTATACACACACACACACACACACACACACACACTACAGTAATCAGCTCTGGGTATTTGACCTTTATGATTCTTCCTGGTTGTTTCAGTAAAAAGACTAATGTCAGGGTGAAAGAAAGTCTAACCTTGTTTCTTGTTTTTAAGGCCACTATGGAGTTTTCCTACAAGATGAATGGGAGCTGTTAGAGAAAATGGGTAAGTTTGTGTTTAAAATCTCTAATTTCACTATTTTCTATCTGTGTGTCGCATTTCTCACAGCTTTGAGCTTTTTTTTTTCTCTTTTGTCCCAAGCAAGTCAAACAACCTAAAATTCTCCTCATTAATATCACAGTGAAAGAAGCCAATGAGAAGCTCTCTGTGCCGATCACGTGTAAGATCCGTGTGTTCAAAGATATTGAGAAGACGGTCCGCTACGCTCAGATGCTGGAAAAAGCTGGATGTCAGGTACGAGTTTTAATCCCTGTGCTGATGTAGTCTTATAAAATATTCCTTTATTAGTCCCACAATAGGGAGATTTACACGACTGTAGCAAAAAGTGAACAGTAAAAATGGAAAGATAAAGATAAAATATACCAGATTCTGATACTGACATCTTTTTTTTTGTTTTGGATGTAAATTAGTAATCTTGCTAATTTAGGCATGTTAAACCTTGTTCATTAATGTGCTCTGTCTTTATCAAATAAACAATGTATTTTTTAATTTCAGATGAATTTCAATTTATATTTGTTTGTAAAACTGGACTCGAATCATTAGAAAGATTTGAACACTTTTGGCTGTACTGATCCTCCATATGTCTCCAGCTACTTACAGTCCATGGCAGAACCAAAGACCAAAAAGGAGCAATGACGGGTATTGCCAGCTGGGAACACATCAAGGCTGTACGGTAAGCCACTCCCTACCCACAAACATCCCTCCACCCCACCATATATACACACACACACACACACACACACACACACACACTTTACCTTAATCCTTCAACAGTCTAAAACAAATAAGTGAATGCCTTTTTTACACAGTATTTGTTCGATATGAAAACCAAAATCAAATTCCTTAAAGTGTAGCATTTGCCATATTTTCAATAACCGATATGTGTGTGTGTTTTTTTTTCCCTACAGGAAGGCAGTAAATATTCCTGTGTTTGCTAACGGTAACATTCAGCACCTGAGTGATGTGGAGCGCTGCATTCAGGAGACTGGAGTGCAGGGGGTCATGAGTGCAGGTTTGGAAACATCCACAAAGTCAATTTTTTTTTTACATGTTGCTTTTTTTGAAACTAATTTGTGTGAATAGACAATAAATAATAGAATAATATAATAATATGATCAGGTTGTTAAACTGATTCTCTTTTTGTGTGGTTTTCAGAGGGGAACCTCCATAACCCTGCGCTGTTTGAAGGACGCAGCCCCCCGGTGTGGGAGATGGCCGAGGAGTATTTAGAGGTGGTGAAGCAGCACACCCCCTGCAGCCTGTCCTACGTACGAGCCCACCTGTTCAAGCTTTGGCATCACACGTATGTCTATCTCTGTCTACGTACATATACATTTCTACATTTTGACTCTTATGGCATAAGCCTGACCCCTACTGGTCACCCTTCTCGCACCACCATTAGATCAACATTTCTATTTGTCCAACACTTTAGCTTTACTTTTTCTCTTTGTTTGGCAAATGTTGGCATGCTGAGGAAAGGGTTTTGCTAGAAGAACTGTTCATTCAGCATGTTATCCCACGCTGTATTTATAAATTTGAATGTGAATACTGAACCCCCCAGCATTGTTATGTATGTATGTATGTGTGTGTGTGTGTTAGGCTACAGATCCACCAGGACCTAAGGGAGGACTTGGCCAAGGTGAAGACGGTCGAGGCTTTGGCTGATATCAGCAAGCAGCTGCGTCTGCGCTGTCAGGTAAGAACAGTTTAAAAAAAAAAAGTGATGGTTGAAGTGGAAGTGAGAGAAGTGAAGCAAAGGAACAAGGAGGGTCTTAGAAATACTTCTACACACAGACTAGAATGAACACAGCTTGAAGGAGGACTGGTATAGACGGTCTTGTAAACCTATAGCTGTATGTTTCTTTAAACAGGAGGAGATAGCCAGGGGAAAGGATGGGGAGGAGAAAGAGAGCGGTCTACCCTTCCCTCACTGGATCTGCCAGCCGTATGTCAGACCACCGTGAGTTACCCCGTAACCTCTTCTTGTTTTTGTTCTTTTAAAAATGCTTCATATTTTTATCACAAATCTGCATATGAGACATCAACTCTGCAGCAAACAAGCTTAGACTCTGATCATACTTTTATAAAACGTGTGTCCGGTGATTGGATTGGAATACCTCTTGAGACACATTGTGATCTAACCACTCAAACAATTTGCCAAGGTGGTCTCTTAAGACACATTTTACCTTATACTGTATCTTTAATAGTGGGAATGCTAATCCCTCCCGATTTGTCTCCGATAAGGATTTAACAGAAAATATGTCGTCAATGCAGGATGTGGTGGTTGTTTTAGTGACAGTTCTCTTACATCAAAAGACACAATTTGTCCTGCCATTGTTAACAGTTGGAATAGTCCGCACATAATTATTCTTATTGGGCAATATATCGTCTAATTGCGTTAAACGATATTATTGTTATTTGAAGATCATTTTATACCACTACAGTATAATAATGCAACAGGGCTGTGCCATATATAGACCTGATGATGTTGATAATTACATTATTGTACTATAAGTCGATAACTATTGTGAGAGACTTAGCCATGCATATTTTAGTTTGTCAGTCATTTTTGTTTTCTTAGCTAGCCAGCGCAAACTGACGTAATAACCTTTTGACCATGTAGCCGTTGTGACGTAGGCTGTAACAAAATCTCGTCTGAGAGTCGTATGATAAATATATTTTAAAAACCAAATTCAAACAGCTTCTTACTGTTGACTGACTATATGCCACGCAGGCCAAAAGATCCGGTCGCCAACGGTAACGGGAAGGATCCCGAGGTGAAGAAGGCGGTGTGTCAGAAGAGGGCGCTGGAGGATTCCGATGGGACGGCCGACACACTCTCCAAAAACAAGCAGAAGAAGCGATCTCGCAACCCCAACAAGAACTTCTGTCCCGAGCAGAAACGTGAGTTTAACCCCAAACGAGTTTTTCACTGAAAAAAAACACACAAACACAATCTGACCATCACTGTTCTTTTCTTCCTGCAGCAAAGTACATCAAATGTGAACAGTGTGGGAACCCAAAGGTAAGCACTCGCTTTTATTTTGTGCATTGTGCGTCAGTGTCTTTGTGCGTTTCATTTGATAAGTAATGACAGAACACTCAGGCCCAAATAGTATTGATTGGTGCCCACTAGTTAAATCAATTACATAATGTTTCAGCTTTGCAACACAGAAAGCAATATTATTAACACTGTTTCATTTTACTCTGCAGGGAAACAAATGTGTCTTTAACTTGTGTCGAGGCTGCTGTAAGAAGAAGGCTTTCAAGGAGGTGGCAGACTGTCCAAGTCAGTACATGCACACTCATACATACACACACACACACACACGCACGCACATACACGGGTCAGTGTGGTTCAGTCAAATTTAAAAGGATTAAAATATGAAAAAGAACATATGAACAACTTGCACACATTTCTATCTATTTTTTTTTTTTATTTTCATACAAATGTCAAATGCCTGATTTTAAAATTTTTAAATGTGTCACTCTGAATGGGATTTAAATGACGGTTTTGATTTGCTTCGGGTTGACAGGCCACGGGCTGAGGTTCAAGACCAAAGCAGAGAAACGGAAAGCTGAGGAAGAGGAAGAGGAAGAAAAAAAGAAAAAGGAAGAGGGGACAGAGACGGAAAGAAGATGCAGCTCTCCTCAACCTCTACCGGATCCGCTCACAGAGCGACAGGAGCAGTCAAAGTCACAGTCGCCGCTATGAACGGGACAATTACCATCTCTACACGCACACATACACCAAACTCTTAACGTGACTGGTTACGACTCACCTAGCTACGGTTGCTTCTTTTATTATGAGAAGACTGATTGGGTGAAATCTCATCTTTTAAACATCCTAGAGACATTTTAAAGTCAAACATTGAAGTAGGTTCACACGATATTCTTGTGCCACTGATAATTCAGCCATTTTCATCATGTTGTCTTAACCAGTGAGGAACAAGTGAGTCCAGATGTTCATGATGGTACAGATGTTACTTATTGCTGCTGAAGACATGGGGGTAGGGGGTTCAGGGGAGAGGGGCATTTGAAGCTTTATGGGAGCAGGTTACCAGATTCATATGTTCAAGTATGTTCATAATTGAGCATATGATTAGTGAGGACATCTACACATACATACACACACACAACAGCTGCTAAATAACCTCGGTGACAAGTGTCTGTCTGTATGGGACTGATGGCATTATATGCTTTGACATCATTCAGCAGACCAAAACCATATTTTTGTATGTGATATGGATTAAAAAATATATAAGTTTGGGATTTTTTTATTTTTAACTTTTTTTTTTTTTATGGGACAGTTGGGAAAGTTTCTTCATCTTTTTTTTTAATTATTATTATTCAAGACAAAGCCTTCATTAGAAGTTGTTACAGAGCAAACCAAAGTTAAAAGATTCCGGGTGATGGAGGAAAAAAAAACCTTCACCGATTTTAACTCCTTTCATTTAACTTCTTGCGTGTTAATTGATTAATTAAACTATTTTTTTGGGTAAAGGTTTCGCCTGTTGTACATCGACTCATGTGCCTTTTGAAAAGAAATACCACTGCCTATTGAGAATTGAACTTGAGCTCACAAAGGCGGGAAAAGGGAGGAGAGAAGGATTAAAAGTGGTACCCCCATCTGTTGTTGACCAAGATATGCTCAGTGACTAAATGCAAATGTGTAGGATTTAGTAGCATCATTGTAGAATCAACTGAATTCCCCCAGCATCATCCTTTCACCTTCCTAGCATACAGAAAAAACCTACAGTGTCCACAAAACTTACAATAAACAATAATTTAAAAAAAAAACCCTCTTGAGAGCCAGTGTTTGGTTTGTCTGCTCTGGGCTACTGTAGAAATATGGTGGGAAAAGAACCCACGCTCTATATAAATGTAAGTAACCAAATGAAAACAGAGCTTTAGCCTATTTATTTTCATAGGCTTATACACTAATTAAAACATGAGAATATTAGTCATTTTTTTGTCAAACGTGTTTTACTTGATGCTACTAAATCCTACACACTGCAGCTTTAATGGTGCTATCTGTTTTAATTGTGCATACAGTGTAAAAAGTCACACCACAACTTTTAGGGAAAGGTACTTTTTTTCTCCATCCTTTATTATCTAAGCAGCTCAGTATCAAAGTCATTTATGTAAGTGTTTAACCTACCTTAATGCAAAGATTAGAGCCTAGCGTAACATAAATGCTAATAAAAGAAAATCCATGAACTAAAACTTCCAACTCAGTTGTATCGGATGTGAAGAATTATATTGTGACACATGACTTTGATGTTTTGTGACTAGCTTGTTTGCTAACAAGACAACATATAAAAAAGAACAAGCAATTTTGGAGGATTTTTTTTTAAAGCTCGCTGATTTCTGCCTTTTTACTAAGCTAACTTGAAGATTCTGGCATCTGGGCGGGGATAAAGCATCTCTCTTGAAGCCCCAGTCCCTTTAGGCATAAAACACATGGCAGCTTTGATATATTTTACCCTAAGACAGAAACCAACTAGTGTCATTGTAGTACACTATACTGCTGTAGGTTATTTATGGTCATTAAATAACTTACCCTAAACCTGCAGTAACAGATTTTTGGCCACTTGGAGGCAGCGTAAACTAGTTTTGAACATAATGACACATCACAGGAACATATTTATACATCTGACACTTACAGACATTATCATTCATTTGAAGTCGTGATGTGTCCACTTGGTGAATATTAGTCCAGTATTCACTGTCTTTTAGCTCTGTGTCTGGCTCTTAGGCTGTCCAATGCTAACTGTGTATGTTTGTCATTAGATGGTGAAGTAGAAAAGTCAAGTTACAGTGACTTTAGGAACTTAGGAGCCACTGAGCAAATGGTTTTGGAACTATGTCATCTCTGTGATAGTTGCACAAACTCTGCAACCCATAGTGAAGGTGATTATACCTTCCAGTGATGTCAGTTTGTTAGCAGTGCTAGGTGAAAAGTCAGGATGATCATAATGATTTATTAATGTCCAATCCATCTGTTGAGATATTATAGTCTGTAATGGTGGACTGGCTAATGGTCGTCCATTTTCTCATAGGTGTTTTAGAATTGCAGTAATTTCTGAAAATGTGGCATCTTGAAAACAGTCGAGGTGAATTCTGCAGGACATATGAAGTTAGAAAAAATTTAGGATTTCTGGAGTGTATATTGTTCTGGGATGTAAACGTATGTTTTTGTGGAGGATATACCCAAACTAAGTGGACTGTGTTTACTGCTATAATGTATTACGATGTATGGTGTGAATGCACTCCTTATGGGTTGGAATGTAAATTCTCCAAAAACACACAGAAACACCAAAAGTGATGCTTAAAAGCTTTAATGCAGAGAATTTAGTTGAGGAAACCAGAGTACATGTCAGCCAGTGTAAAGGACTACATGGACTGATAGAACAAGACAAGAATCAGAAAGAGTATAGCGAGCTGTCCAGTGAGCAGACTGGACAGCTTCAGCAGACCTCAGCTGAAGCTTCGTTGGGGCGCTTGATGATTTCGTTGATGAAGCTCAGATACTTGGACACTCTGATGTAGACGCTGGGCTTGTCATGGCCACCACAGTCTTCAAGATTCCCATAACTCACGATACCTGCCTGCACCCAGCGTCCGGCTTTCTTACACATCAGTGGGCCACCCTCGTCCCCCTAAAGAGCACAAAAGGAAACCCAAACGTCACTGTGTAAGTCTAAATGTATGATTGGTTCTTATCTCTACTGATTTGAATAGTAAAAGTCACCTTGCAGGCATTCCTGGTTCTGTCCCCCGCACAGAGATCATCAGGAGTCAGCCAATGATAATTTTTCTTGCAATTATCAATGGGGATGATGGGAATCTTCACCTCCTGAAGGGTTTGTGGATCCGGCAGAGGTGCTGTATACGGACACACACACAATAAATGATACTATGATGTACTATAGTGACCAAAGTTCAGGCCAGTGTTTGTGGCTGGATTCTTTCAGTGGTTTTCTGTCATAGATAATAAGTTAACAAGCCCATGCCCATAATAACATGCCATTTTGTCAATTTATGCTGAATGCTGTACTTGGACTTCAGTGACACTTCATATATAAACAATCTAACAACTAAGGTTGATAATGATCATTTATTTTATATATACAGAGCTGGAAATAAATATTATCTGTACCAAAAAGGCAAGAATTTTTGGACACCAACTTACCATTATTCGCAGTGTTCCCCCAGCCAGCGATCGAACAGTCAGATGATTGACCAAAGTTGTCATCATCTCTGGCCAGATTCACTACTTTAAACTCGTTGGATTTCATTTTCTTGTTCAGCTGGACAACAGCGATGTTGTTGTCATAACCACCACCAAAGCGTCTGTACCCTGGGTGCTTGTAGACATATTTTATACCCAAGTAACGTGCACTATCTTGCAGGCTGTGTGTGCCGATCACAGCAAAAGATCGACGGTCGTCAGGTGCAGAGGTTCTGGCAACACACAGACACATATACTTAATTAGTTTTAATTGTAGTTTGAGAGATGTTTAATTTCAGTATAATTGATTAAATGTTTCCAAAGAACACCACTCTAGTTTTGAATCAATTCAGTCGCTTTTTTTTTCAGTTCAGTCAGACTTGACAGAGATTTAACCCATTTATTATGTTTTGATAATCACTGATGAAAACTTAGTAAGTTCAAAATCATGAAGTTAAAAGGTCTTCATCTAATAGCAGCATTATCCAATTGAAATAAATGAAGTTGTTTGGGGGCCATGAGCTTCAGTGCCCAGTGGCCCCTGGGTTTAGTAATGCAACATTTCCCGTAGGTAAATGCATAAAAGTCAATCAGTGACGTTTATGTAATTGATTAGAGACATGAAAAAAAAAAAAAAAAAAGTCCATTACACACTTACCCATCCCAGCAGCTTGCAGCAGTCAGCAAATACTGCTCGGTGAGGACGGTGGCACCACATCCCCATGTATCTTTACCATCGCCTGTGAGGTTTAGTTGCACCATGAACAGCCAACTGTCCTTTCCAGCATCACGTCCCCCACTGATGGCGCTCTTCACCTCCGCCCCAAACAAACCTATAGCAAGAAGCATTATTCAAACTTTGCAAATGTTTTTGCTAGGGTGGAAGCATTGAGATGGTTACATATAAAGTTGACTATGTCTTACACATTTGATCAATCAAATATTGTCTTTAGTTGAATTTACAGTGCTTAGGCAGAGTTGACATGCCATATAATAATAATAACTTGGTTTGTGTAACTGGGTGTCTATAACACTCAAGCATCTCCTTATTGCTAAACTATGATTGCTTAGCAGAATACCAGACTTTTTTCTTGCAAATTCTGAGTTGTTTTCTCTGATTATTAGTACCAGAAACATAAAATAAAAATATGTTCATGATGGGAGCATTCTCCTTATCAGGACGCTGCAACAGAGACAACATATATTTTCAATGAACTCTAATAAGAGTTTCATTGAATCCAAATAACCCTGGTCAAAATTAATATTGAATGTCTTTCTCACCTTCAAAGTTGTGGATCAGCACCAGCACAGCAATCAGTTTGCAGAAAGCCATGGTTGTGACAGAGTTAAAGCAGTGGTCGTGAGCTTTATATACACAGCTGGAGAGATGACATCAGATTCTAATCAGCACTAACTACCCTCCCTTTCCTCTTGAGTCACAGGTTAAAAAATACATTTACTCAATTATTCTTAATCTCAAATACTTAGTTTGAGTATTTTTATTGTGCTGCACAACATTTCAGAGAGAATCTGGCTTTTAATGTATTTTATACTCATCTCACAGCACTTTAACAACAAGGTAGTAAATTCAGAAATCCAACTTTTTAAACATGACGCACCATCAATGTTTAAACTAGTTTCATTTGAAGTATTTGAATGTAGAGATGCCATATAATCTTTTAGAACATAGCCAGAATAATAGGAGCTCTCTCACCTGTTCTGATCCCAATAATAATGCCAAAAATGACAGTCATCTTATTATAATTTTACTGTTGCTGCTGCTTTTAAAACCCACTATATATCATTGAAGAATCATTTATTTTATCTCACCCCACGTGAATATACATATGAACCCTGAATAAATCGTTTCTAATTCACTGTGATATATGTTGTAAAACTGTATTTGCCAACTAGATTGCCTCTGCTGAAGCATCTATTACTCGTGTAAACCATAGGCCTAAGTTAGTGAAAGCTTGATGAGAATATAATGAGGTTTTTCATACACAAGCTATATATTTAAAGCATTAATTCACTTCAAATGTAAATAAGTGACTATTCAGTTTAAAATCTCTTGTAGCCTTAGTGTTCAGTGCACGCATTTAACAGTTTATAAATTGATAGAACAACAAATATTTATAGTGTGTTATTATTTTGTGTCTATATCTTGCTAATGAATGTTAAATAAAGGTTTAAAATAACCGCGAAAAAAAAATTGTTCAAGTAGGGGCTAAGTGATTTTTGCTTTAAGCCAGCACAGCAGTCGCAAAGCCACACATAATTAAAAAAAACTTTAATATAACAACACTCCAATTTCCTTATGAATTATTATTTTTTAGCTTCTTCTTTTTTTAAAATCTTCAACGAACAGGAACCAAGCGGGTTTTGTTTCTACTAGGATTTATTTATATGTAACACAGAGTTTCATGTGACGTCGTTTAAAGTGTACAGATATTCAGTGGCTGTCTTGAGAAATATAACGTAGTCTGTTATAACGTTGGTTGTTTTGAATTTGCTAGATACGTCCGCGTAAACGTATAATCTACGATGTCTCATGAGTGTTACAGCAGTTTTAAATGTTAGTTCGTTAGTTCTTTTATTTATCCCGCTAACTGTTATTGGATGTTGTATTGAGCCTGTGTAGATCTGTAAACATGGAGCGGACAGCCAGCGTCAACGGAGATCCTGCTCAGCTCTCTGACAGCTACAGTAAGTCTGTCATATTGTCTTTAGTTTCATTTTACTAATAAGTGTAAGCTTCCTATATTTTTAAAAGATTCGTTAATAATGCAATTTCTTTTATTATTTCCAGCTCGTTGGCGCAACTGGAGTGGCTTTTGGTAAGTTTCTATTTTTTCAAAGCACCGAGTAAAACTTTTTATCCGCACGCGTGTTGTGTTTAACTTAATTTAAGATTGAATATCACATTTTTATGAAGTCTAGCTTGAAATAAAATAATAAATGCCAGTGTACGCCAGCATTAGACATGAAGTGAAAGAAATGAAGAAGTGAAACGACAGGTCATGCAGTATTATGGAGCTCACTGCTTCCTCATATCCGCAGTTCAGTACGTCCATACACATTTATTGTATGTATCAAATGAAAGCAGCTTATTTGCTAACTCTTGACAACTAGCTTTAGCCAATAAGTAAACTCATTTGGGAGGTTTTCACTTTAAAGCCACCCTATGTAACTTTTTTTTCTCTCAACAGAAACGACTGTGACTAGAAGTAACACCTACAGGATCATTTTAAATGCTAGATAGTAACATAGTAGCACAATGAACTGGTCAGACAGTGACACAGCAATATAGCTAAAGTCAGCTAACGTTAGCCACCATATGTTACTGGTCATACCAACCAAGTGAGTGAGGCCGTAGCAGCAAAGTGAATTTTATTACTAGTGAATTCAGCTTTCCATAAACATGGGAAAGTCACAAAAAATTACAAAGTCTAACTTAAAATGTAATAATATTATAATATGAATAATAATAATATGAAATATACACTGAAAATGCATGTAGCCGCAAAAAAGTTAGTTAACAGAATTTGCATTAGAACTTCATTATCAGAGCTTGGTATTGAACTGTAATACGTGTTGAGACTGAAAAAGGTCAATAGAATCAGGTGATGAACAAGTGAAAAGGCGCATTGATTTCTTAGTTTTGTTTCAGTGTTTTGTTTTTTTTTTAATTTAGGAGAAGACAGCACAAAACACTGGTGCGCTGAGAAGTTGATTTAAACAATTGCATATACATATACTATGTATTATTTTGTATTCATTCTAAGCTATGTAGCATTAATATTAGAAGCATTGTAGCAATAGAAACATGCATGGTTAACATCAAATAACGTAGCCCTCAGAAATGTATGACACAATTCTTATTCTTTTTTTTTCAGTAAAACCTCTTAGTTTGTGGTTTAGTTTCAAGCCACTGATGTATCTGATTCTGCTCATTCTCTAATAATTATCTCCTCAGGCTCCTTGGATTGTGCAACAACTTTGCTTATGTGGTAATGCTGAGTGCAGCCCATGATATCCTTAAAAAGCAAGAGTCAGAAAACACCACAGAACCTGTAAGAAAACTATGAAGCTATGTTGATACAAAGCAAATTATTATTATTATTATTATTATTTTGTTTTACTCATTCCTTTTTCTTTTTTTTAATTCTAGACTTCAACAATCACATTAAGTGTGGACTTTCAAGGTGGGAACAGCAGCAACAGTAGTCGTTATGACTGCAACCCTGTCTCTACTGCGGTAAATAGACTTTCATTACACAACCAGTCTTACACATTGACAACACTCTTTAATTCAAGTGAACATGAAGGTGTGTCCAAACTGAAGACTGGTACTAGCCAAGTCAGACCTGCCACAAAAATAATGCATTATAACAGACAGTTTAGTGTTAATATGACAACAACACAACATACAAATGGGTCATTATTATTATGTCCCTGATACAAAACCTACCAAATTAAGCTGTATCAACAACAAAATATTTTAAAATGTAGTTGGTATGATATGATAAACAAGACTTCTATTGATATTTTTTTTGAATTTTAAAGATTTTGTATTATATATCTGTTATACACGGTAAAAATGACTTGTCTCTCTGTGACATTTTTCCATTACAACAAGGTTTTAAAGAGCATAAAATCATATTTAAATTATGATACATGTATTTCATTCTTGACCTTTTTGGAAATAAGGTACAATATTTTATTACTGTCCCTATGTTGTATGTCAAATGTGTTACTTTAGATAAACACACTCATCAGGGACAATGAGCGTCCCAGAAGTGACATGACTGCTCCTCTCTTTTAATGCATTTTCATTGAATTATGCTTCAGGGATGATGTATCTTTCATTTATTCTGAAGTGTCACCACAAATCATTTTTTAATACAATGTGTTGTTGGTAACGCGATTGACAAAACACACGTGCTTGTTGATTATTTTAGGAAAATGAATACATAAATAAGATAGCCTGAGATGGCACCACATATTTTTCTGACAGCTAAATAAGTCCTCAAATACAATAAAAGTAATACTTTCAAAATCTGATTTTCAGAATGGAAAATGGCACTTTTTCAGAGAGTGACCCAAATAATAGAGCTCCTCAGTCATCCAAACATTCTCCTATAGCAGTCAATCCCAAGCCTCTACATGCATACTGTATCAAGTATAGCTCAGGTACCCCCTCATTGACCCCACTGTTCATACCATATATTCAGTGCTTTTAGTGGTTTACCTATTGTAATGGCCTCAAGGTGGGTGATAGGCATATACTGTGTACTAAAACTGAGCAATTTGTAAATTAGTTTTTATTTTTCATGAACAAACAAACAAAATATATACATGAAATTCAAACATTTTCTCAGTAAGAAGAAAGTAAGTTAGTCAGGATCCAGTGCCGCTTGAGCCAACACTACTGATTTAAAGAGAATATTAACTTTCTGTGATTCTGATGTTTTTCTCCACAGGCTGTGTTGTTAGCCGACATCCTCCCAACACTCCTCATCAAGCTGTTTGCTCCTTTTGTCATCCACAAAATGCCTTATGGGTAAGACAACGACCGTTATCTCTAAATCTGTGTGTAAAAATTCTTCATTGTGGACCTTGATTCCTCAGGCTGTAACCACCGCTCGCCAGCTGAATTGTTCTTTAAGGGGCAGCAGTAAAAATTAAAAAAAAAAAAACTACCTCTGAGTTAATTTTCTCTCAAGATTACAAAATTTTGCACATATTATTTCCAGTTGCTTCCACTTGACTGTTGTTCTTTTACATTAATATTAAAAGTACTTTCAGTGAAACTCAGCGCAGGTATGTCTCTGTGTCCTCCAGAGGCTCAGTATTTATAATAGCTTTGTTTTCTGGTGGGGCATTACTGTAAATAAAGTGTTGAGTTTCACTGACAGTATTTTACTGACTGATGTGCCATTACATCACAAGTAATGTTACCCTCATGCTCATCATGCTCGTCATGCTCTGTTACATTATGTCCAGGTGTCTGACAGTAGCTGACTCATGAAAAGAGGAAAAGGAACATTGTGCAAATAAAAATGTGCTTCATTGATTTGAATGCTCTTAAATAAAAGTCCTGCCTAATTGTTATTTTTCATTCTAGTTTTCGAGTGTTGTTCTGCGTCGCCATGGCAGCAGCAAGTTTCCTCTTAGTGTCCTTCTCCTTAGCTGTGTGGATGAGCATTCTGGGTAATTTTTTTTTTTCTTTTACTAACATCAGTTTTCGTTCTAGCTTCTAATGCGATCGTGTGTTGGAGATATGCATGTTTAGATACGACATCATCATTATCATCATCTCAGTTTCATTTCCGATCATCTTATCTCAGCGTGTGCAGCTGCAGTCATTTCACAGAAATGTGATAGCGCTGTAGTTTTATCGTGGCTTAGTCATAGAGACAGAGATATTTATCACCATGCTAACACTAATTGATGACCTTAAGTTGAAATTGAAGCTCATGTTTTAACGTGTTTTTTTAAAAATAACCCTACTCCACGGCAAAATGAGCTATAGCTGCTTCTATGCACTGTGTATGTGTTAGTTATAATTTAATTTGGGGTGACATGATGGTGACCCCCCACCGAAGGGTCAAATCTGGACCCAAGTATGAAGATTACAGAAAAATAATTGCAGCTTTTCACCACAAACATCTTTTACTCTCAAATTGAACAATCTCTCCTAAATTTTTATAGATGCTACTAGGGGTGTCAGCGTTTACAATTTTTTCTACACGTGTAAATAGGGCTTCTAACCGACGTGTAACCGGTTACATGTGACGTCAAAGATTTATGATCTACCATCCATGGAGACAACGTTAAGTCTGGCACTGGCAACGTTTTTTTTAAATAGCAGCGTAACCAGATACACTAGTGGGAACGTTTAAGCGTATAGGAGTTATTATATGAAGCTTTCAGGCAACATTATTACTGTATGGCGGGTGGTCCTGACGATTGGGATGGGCTACCTGACCAACTTTTATAAACAGTGCGAGAAACTGCTGATCATTCAAATATATAATTAACTATAGGAAATGCAAGTTTCTCAGAAAGAATACATAATACAGTAGCCTAGCAACTACAACAACGCATCTGCTTCTTTGAAGTGGCATGTTTTAAAAAAAGTGAACTTGAATGAATGAATGAATGAACTTGACATATTTTCGATGAGTGTGATACTCACGCGTTTAAGCGACGGGCTGAGGTTGACTATCACCATGGCAGCGCGTTCTCACTCTCAACTCGTCAACGCGAATGGGCTGCAGGCCACAGCTGCAGCGACAACTTCGCAAACAACCATTTGCGCATAGTACTTATTATACATGATTTCCACAATTTTCCAGCATAAAATTTGGGGAAGCTCAGCCTTCCTTAGCCTCCATTACGGGCTATCCATGTATGTAAGTGAGAAGTTAAGGAGGAGGGAAAAAAAGACGTGTAAACGGTTATGATTTATTATCCGTGTACCTGTTTACAGTGTAGATGTTGACACCCTGAGATGCTTCACACTTGTCTTTTTGTTAAATTACTAGTTTTAATAAGATCATTATCTTACAAATAGTCTTATTAGTAGTTATGAAGATTTTCTTTTTATGGTTTCATTAAGCGCTTGTTATTTTCAGTTTCATGAAAATACATATAATTATTGAAATAATTATTATAGGTGATATTGTCATGTCTTAGGTCAAATCATAGTATATTGTGCAAAATCGTAGATGATGATGTGATGATTTCAAGCTGGGGTGTACATGACTCTTTAAAGTAAAATGAGTTTGACGTTCCTGACTTAAAGGATAGATTCAAAGTTTTTTCATATCTGTCTTAAAACAATACTACATCACCACTGAACACATTTCAATGCTTTGGAATGCACTGAAACTGCATGTGTGCCCAAAAATGTACCCGTGGTGCACATTGTACTGACATCAAATAATCAAAGTGACCACAGACCAAATGCCACCCAGTGCATCTTTAAACTATATCTACCTTCTTTTTGAATGAATAGAATAAAGTAAGCCTACGCCCCTGATGAGCTTCTGGACATGGGGCAGTTGTCTGCTCGGCTTGGCTCCTACAGTAATCCAGCCTCGAGGTCAGGTCACAGCAGAAAAACTGGTATTAAATAAGCAGTCAGGGTAATGACAATGCACAAAATGCCCTTTGATATTCTCACTGGAGCTCATTCACAAAGCAAAGCAGATCACCAGGTCACCTCTTTGCTTCTGAAAATGCTCAGTTAAAGGCAAAACAGTAGAGGGTGGATGCAGATTTAATGCAACGTCATGCTTTCTTTGAATAAATACAACGCGATTAAATGTGTCATTAATGTTACTAAAGGCTCTTTAAATTGTATTGTTGACATTTGTAGTAAACTCATATAAGTCAAGTGTCATCTTTGTTAGTGATGTGATTCAACAGGCTCTGCTAAGTGATCGTGAGCTCTTATTCACTCAGTGTGTTTCTTCTTCCTTGTCAAACAACATCTCATCTTGTCATCTCTTGATTATCACTTGTGTGTACTGCATTATCATTTTTTAAGGCACTTCTTTCACTCTGATTATCTCTCCATCACCGTGTTTGTAGGTGTGATCTTTGCCAGTATCAGCTCTGGGCTGGGGGAATTATCCTTCCTGTCACTCACTGTCTACTTCAGCAGGTAAAATACCCACTACACATTGTAAACACTGTATTACTTATAGCAATTAACATGTTTTTCAAAGGTTTTTTTGTTATTGTTGTTGTTTAGTGTTGCAGTGTACGGAAATAGATCTAGTGTTGTAGTTTTTTCATTACAAATATTTTAGATAATAAATCAACACGGTTTATGTTTTATAGTCTTCACGTTATATTTCACAATAATGGCATAGTATTCTAAAATTATGATTCACCAAGAGTGCTTTTATTTTTTATTATTTTTAACTTTTTATCTGGTGTATAGATTTCTATGCTGTGGTTTTTGTCACTTGACCTCTTTAATGTCGGAGCTTCCCTTAAACACACCACAGACAAATCCCACAATTCAATCACAATACCATGTGATGATAACATGGCCACTAATTTAATCTGCTGTAAGCGAGATTTCATTTGAATTTGAATACCAGCCTCCTAACTGAAGTCAGTTGTAAAGACATATTGGACACTTCTAAAGTATAAGTGTATGTGCAAGTTCTGATGTTTTTGTTAATATATGAGTCATTCCATACACTATGAAATGTCTTATAAAGATATGAAAATTGATAACATTTGTTTCCCGTTTGTGTTATAGGGATGTACTGGGAGGCTGGGGATCAGGTACTGGTGGTGCAGGTGTTGCTGGAGCACTATTATACGCAGCTCTCACCCAAGCTGGCCTGACACCCCGAATCACACTCCTCGTCATGCTGGTGGTCCCGCTAGTTATGTTGATCAGGTAAGTGAATGAGAAGAAAGATAAGGAAATGCTGCAAACACCTGTCTCACACTGCAAATTCCACTTTGACTTACAGTTCACCAGTCTTCTCCCATACAACTCTTTCTATAGTGATGTTACCATTCAAATAAAAACAGTGTAACTGTCCAAATACTTAAATCACTGACCTGCATTACTCAATTAGGATATAAAAAAAAAAAAGCTGTATTCCTTTAAGGTCAGAGAAAAAAAAACATACTCAAATTACAAATACATTTAGTAAAAATTGTGGTTATATTTGCTTTATTACAATTTGAAAACACATTTCACTATAAAGAAAGATGAATTAAACAGAACAGAAACAAGTGGGAAAATAAACTTGCTGATCCACGATGTTCTGAGTAGAGGACGATACCTTATGATGCGTGCACACACTTCACATACACTGTTGATAAGGACGTTTGACAGTCCCTAAGACAAAGGTCAAATTAAGACAAGACACTACAGGCAAAAATGTTGATTTTTCATGCAGTGGTCAATTTTGGGCTAGTTACCTCCTTCAATATGTGTCTTTCAAGCTACTATAAAGAAAACACTGAAAACATACATTAAGATGTTTATTTCATGACATTTAGTTCACTTGCAGCATTAAGTTTAACCACTGTTTAAATCTTTAACTGCCATTTTCTCAAAATGAGTCTTTTGTCATCTTTCAGGAGCGATATCTCAACCTGTGTAAAACATATGTACACTAAACTTTCCAGTTATACATTCAGCAGTTTTCTGAAGATATTTACTGAGGGATTTATTAATAAATCATTCCTGGTCTGATTTATGTTACATTTTAATCAAAAAAATATGGCAAAATTTGACTTTTTTCAAGACTATGGACAGTAAATTTCTGTTCATAGTAAATTTTGTTTTAAGACTATGGACAGTAAATTTCCTAGTTAATGAAAGATATCCTGAAATCTGTTTTCATTAATTATTTTTTCAACTAGTGTGTTAACAAAATGAAAACAGAATTTAGCATCTGGTTTTATCATAGATGCAGATTTCGTTTCTGAAAATTGATGCAAAATTGTGCATTTTTAATGAAATTATGCCTGATTTGCATAATTAAACATAAAAATTTGGAAAAACTTGTAACACATTTTTCTCCATACTAGTGTCAGTAATCAACTAAGAAAGTTTCATGGTGATATCTGTTATTTAAATTTTTCCCTATTCACCTGTAGTGTCTTGCCAAATGAGTTAAAGAGAGCTTGAGTTTACGACAGGTTGCAGCGCTGTCTCCTCCATTGATATGATACATCGTGAAACCTCTGAGTAAGACTTCACACAGCCAGACAGTTTCATCAGAGGGTTTTCTGATAACGTTACAGCGCGTGCAGTATATTTTCACCCGCTATCTGCTCCGTTTTATTTCTAACCACAAAAGATTCTGCGCTAACCTGCAGCTGAGAAAAACACACAGCTGGCTGCAGCATCATACAGCAGCAACTGAACATTAATACACATGGAACAGCAGTGGAAGCTTTATTAAGTAAGCATCTAATAGTGATTAATATTGTGTGTTGTGCTGCACATCTACACAATGTTGCGCAGCACACCAACTCTCAGCAACGCGCTTGTTTTTGCAGCAACTCTTAGCTGCATANTAATAGTGATTAATATTGTGTGTTGTGCTGCACATCTACACAGTTCAGCTGTTACACACATACTCAGGTTTATACAGTGGGATTGTTTCTAATAAAGCAGAACTCATAGATGAACCCAGAGCTCCATCACAGCTGTTAGGACATTTTTATTTTGTGGCTTAAGTTGATTTGAACATTTCGTTATTGTTAACATTACACACAGCCAGCAGTTTCATCAGAGGATTTCTTAAGAATGTTAGAACAATGTGACCTGCAACCTGCTCCGTTTCATATATTACATATATTTCTACCCGTAAACAATGTTGCACAGCACACAACTCTCAGCAACGCGCTTGTTTTTGCAGCAACTCTTAGCTGCATTAAGAAAGGACGATTTTTGCAACCCCAATTCTAAAGAAGTTGTGACACTGTGTAATATCATATATGTAAATGAAATCAGAATGCAATGATCTGCAAATCTCATAAACCCACAATAGTACATAGGAAATCTATCAAATGTTGAACCTGAGACATGTTACTGTTTCATTTTGAATTTGCTGGTTTTGTAAAACATTATAATTTAGATATAAATTATAAAATATTATTTACGTGTATCTTTTAGTTCTGGTCTTCCCCCTCACTTTTTCTTTGCTCATTTGTTCCTTTTTGTATTAGAAATGGTTTTGACTTGTGGACTCACACCTTGACATCTTCTTACCATTCTCCATCAGCTATTTTTTCCTGCTGTTTCCTCCACCTTCATTCCATCAGTGGAGAAACAGGGAGATAGAATACGCAGCTGTGGACTCAAACGAGAGAGAGCGACTGATAGACAGATCAGATGAAGAGGAGCAGGACCGAGGTATAAACTCAATGGAACCTACGTGGATGGTGATGAGTAGAATAATCAGTGAAGTGCAGTTGTGCAATATATTCATTTAGAAGGCCTTAGAATATGTGTTATCTGATCAAATGTTCATCGAATATTAATTAAAAGCATGTTAGACTTCAACCCAGTTTGTGTAATTATGATAAAACGAGAGGTCAGATAAAGTCACTGACCTCAACAGTTTTATCTTTTATTCGAGGACAGCGCGTATCATTTTGGATATTTTATGTCTGCTTTGGTAGTGATAAAGGAGTCTGTATGTGGGTGGATTTTTGTTGGGAAATAGATATCATTAATTGGATGTTATCTGTTCTGTGTAGCAATTAAACCAATACTTTGGGGTATGGACCTGATAAGATATCGAAAGTTTAAAAAATAAAACTTGCTAGTCCTCTTAATGTCCATTTCTTTCTATTCGAATAAATGAATGAAATGGTAAGAAATCATTATAATTTATCACCATAAAAATACGCAATATGCGGCTATGGTATAATTTCTTTGTAAATACTATACAATATTAATACCATTCATATACATTTATATTGTATACATACATTCATTCTGAGCTGGGAACAACAGAAAGAGTTAAAAGTTAGTATGTGTTTTCTTTATTTCCAAGAATGACTTGAGAATGTTAATAGTTTTCACATCTAGCCTGGCACTGTTTAAAGTAATTTGTTTACTGGGACCATGTAGGCTACAATGATCAACATAAATGTTACCATTTGATGTTCTTGATCCCTGTATCATTTTCCTCAGGGTCACCCAGTGTTGAGGGAAGCAAAAAAACGGATTAAAAATGGTCCCACCAAACTGGAGGCTACCCAGTACTTCGGGTTAACTAGAGTTAGCTTAGAGCTAATTTTATAGCTAATTTTCATCTGTGGTCTCTGAATGCTGACTACTCAAATGTAGAGTCACAAAATGCTATGGTATAGTACCACGTAGAAGATATCGATGTGAGAAAACAACCACCACCAACACCCGTAGTGCTGCTAACTCTGCACATTAACACGAGTGTGAAAATTGTGGTTTCAGGGTGAGATGTCAGCGAAAGGTAAAAAGTCAGTACATAAAAATAACATTTTCATATAAAGATATTTCATTTTAAATTTCAAACAAGTGTGAAATCATAGTCGTGTTGTATATCGTATCAATATCAAGATATTTTGCTTCAATATAGAGATATGATAATTTGTCCATATTATGCAGCCCACTCCCTATTTAGATAAAAAGTGCTTATTCTACACTTACGTAAACATATTTAAAAGAGAACTCCGGCCATTTTTGGCCCCTGTATTTTTTGCCTCGGGGTTACCCAGTGTTGGGGGAAACAAAAAACCTGATTAAAAATAACCAACCAAACTGAAGATATACTGCGGCTATCCAGCGCTTCAGGTTAATTAGTTAGCTTAGAGCTAATTTTATAGCTAATTTTCTTCTGTGGTCTTAGAATGCTGACTACTCAAATGTCACAAAATACTATGGTACAGTACCACGTAGAAGATATTGATGTGAGAAAACAACCACCACCAACACCTGTAGTGCTGCTAACTCTGCACATTAACACAAGTGTGAAAATTGTGGTTTCATGGTGAGATGTCAGCGAAAGCTAAAAAGTCAGTACGTAAAAATAACATTTTCATAAGAGGTGCATATAAGGATATTTCATTTTAAATTTCAAACAAGTGTGAAATCATAGTCGTATCGTATATCGAGATATTTTGCTTCAATATAGAGATATGATAATTTGTCCATATCTTTGGGTTAGCTATAATGCTAACCTATGTTTTTATGTTGTTTTTTTTTTTTGCTTCCCCCAACACTGGATGACCCTCAGGAAAATGTTATAGGGGTCAAAAATGTCTGGAGTTCTCCTTTAATGAATATATACTCAGTTTCAGTTTACTCAGTCTTTTCAAGTCAAGTCTTCTGTGTTTGATGTTATGAAACTCTGCATACGGCATCTTTAACCTTATTTTCATTTCATACTTGTATCTCTGTGTGAAGTATATGATTCCTATTTGCTTTTTACATGCTTAACAGATATGATTCAGTGAAATGTATCTATTCAAGTGCAAGCTAGTGTTCATCTGTTTGTGTGAATGAAGTGTCGCTTTCTCTCGCCCCCCTCCTCACTCTTAACAGCAACCAGAAGTCCTGGACTTCTCACCTTCCCCGAGAAACTGCAAGTCATCAAAGTGAGTATCCTCTTCACTGAACTTCATACTTCATACTAGTATATTTACTGCTGTATATAAAGTTACACTGGCCTTTTTGCTTCTTGTGAGCAGGGATTGCTGAAGTTTGTGTTTCCTCTGGGAGTAGTCTATTTTGCTGAGTACTTCATTAACCAGGGCTTGGTAAGTTCTCTAGTGCCCTCTTTCATTATATTCACTTCACTGCACTGTTTTTACTCTTAACAAAGAAATGTTGATACATGTTAAACCCACAATAACACAGATGTTTCCTTTCCCCCCCCCCTCAGATGGAACTCCTGTATTTCCCAAACTTTTCCTTGTCCCATGCAGAGCAGTATCGCTGGTCAGTTATCTCTATGTGAATGTTATTCTGAAGGTGTTCACTTCTATTTAGAGTCTTGTGTGATAATTGTGTGTGTGCTCAGGTATCAGACGCTGTATCAGGTGGGTGTGCTGGTGTCTCGGTCCTCCCTGTGCTGCTTGAAGATCAGGAGCGTGTGGGTTCTGGCTCTGCTACAGGTGAGGACTTCTTTGGCAACTGAGTTAAGATTAAGATCATGCAACTAAAAATCCTACGTCTCTAAGGCTGACCAAGGTTACATTTTTGACAAACTTGATAGATGCATATGTACTGTAAAATGTCAATTACAGCATGTATTTTAAAATGCATACTCTCAGCACATATAAACACTGTAATACAGAAGGTAAGTGTCATTTCACATTACACAAACATTAACATAATATCACATGCACAGTATTTACAACGTGAATCGAGGTATTGACATATGTAGGCGCAATTGTAATAAACTGCAGTAAACACAACAGAAGAATATGATTGTGTGAAGGTTTGAATGGGAAGTTGTAGTTTTACTTCTACTATTGTAGTTCTTACAGTAGTTGTATAATAAATGGATTCCAACTATTATATATGGTGCAGTTAATACCACAACTCACTGTTTTACTGTCAGGCTGAGTGTCACTGACTGCTGCATCATTAACACTAGGATGCCATAAACAGTTTAATCCACCAGGTGTCACTATTTATACCATTGTGTAAACAGCGGTAAACAGTTTGTATTGA
>JANJYP010015504.1:0-22829 GCA_024605115.1 Rastrelliger brachysoma | reverse complement strand
ATACTAAATTCCATCTGCACTATGTCTCGTTTTTATGCAGAGTACAACAGTACAGACAATTAACAGTGCAACAGAAATTCTGTAGTTGAAAATGAAACAATGACAAAAATCATATTGGGAACTAACATATGACTCCCCATTTAATTTTCATTCTGAAACTACTTTAATATGTTATAGCTTGAAATTAAACATTTATTTGCATATATCTTCGACAATTATCTTGTTAACTATCCTCCAAGGTTTGAATGTCAGAAATAGCTAATTTACTGTAGTTAAAACACTTTATTGTATCAAAGGAGCATCTGCTCCATTCATCTGTGGGTTGCAGTGAACCTTCTCCTCATGAATATGTAAATCAACAGTGAACCTGAAAGAATCAACCTAAAGCCGGGGGCTAAAACCAGCCAGTGTTGAATCACAAAGCTATAAGAAATAATATCAGAGCAGATTCAAATGAGTCAACAGTAGAGTCACATAAGGTAATCCGCAATTAATAACACAAAGATGTCAGATGTTATCTGCTCTGGTCAATCTCTAATGTCAGAGAATTAGAAGAACTCAAGTGTGTCAGCAAAGAGTGTAAATCCTTGGATGACACCTTTGAGTTTACAGGATAAAAGTACTGTGATTCATGATAAAGTTTTGGTGAAATGAATGAGTTTCATAGCAGATAAAGCCTTATTTAGAGGCTGCACTGCTGTGGCTCTTAGCAATCCCATTATAAGAGAGTGTGTTAATATATATGGTGATCTTGAGTGGATTAAATGGCGTTGGATGGACTCCAAATTACACCAAACTTTCTGGGGTGTGTATATAACCAAATAAGGTTCAGGCTGCAAAAAAACAGGAATTCCCCTTTAAATTGAGTGGCATACACAACATTTTTTGAAAAACTTTATGTATTTTCAGCTCCACAACACACAGATTTGCTACTCAGGGAAAATACAGTTGGATGTATAACAGGGGTTGAGTTGGTATTGCGGTATTGATTCTGTTTCACACTTTATACAAATTTCTTATGCCCTAAAGGTAACAAGAAAAAATAAAAGTGAAAGACTTCACAGATCCAAGTTTTTCAGGCCTTTGGGAAGAAATTAAATTCAGTTGGACTTTAAAGGAGTTGTTAGATAGAATGCTGGATGTGATTTTACCATCAACCTTTGACTTGTTCCAACATGTGCTGTTACAATAAATTCTGAAAGTTGCAGGTCTCTGGCTCTCCCTCTGTTCTGTGCAATAAAGCAGTTTTCTTTGTGCGATCCAGTATATTATCCATGAAATCCAACCCTGGAGCGCACAATGTGAAATGTAGCATAGAAAGCTGTACAGGCTACCAATCTTCTAATTGTACTACTACCGTATTTCAAAAATGTTTTGTTTCAATAATGTGGATTTGGAGGAAGGAATCAAAAGTTATGATAATTTTAGATTTTACACTAAATAAGTGATGAGGAGAAGGTTATATGTTAGGTAGAGACAAAATAAATAAAGGTCTCCAAGGATCATAAAAAGTATATCCAGTATAAAAACGATAGATTAAAGGAACAGTTCNGGGGTTCATCATCCATCTAAAAGCATATAATGAGAGTCGCTGGCGCTCGAGCTGAAAAGGTCCATAGAGGAACACAAAAACTTTGTAATATTCCATTACTTCTTGTTTACTGCAATCCAAGTGTCCAGAGTTTACTTGAAGCAATGTCATTTAGTACCTTTTTAAAAAAAAAAAAATTCTCTGGTACAGACACCTTTGTTTCAAAGTAGGAGAGAGTGGGGGTTATGTGACATGCAGCAAAGGACCTCAGGCCGAGATTGAAAAAGGGATCGGCTGCATATGTGCAAAGCTCTGTAGCCCCTGAGTGTGCCTCACCTACATTTTTTTTAACCTAAACAGTATTTTCCTGGGGTGCATTCACACAATTGCACTACAGAAGTCACAACTTGCAACATATACACACACCAGTATTTACATCCTGCTACACACTGAGCTACACACAAACACAAGAGGGACCTGCCTGCACTAGTGATATGAAACTGAAAAAAAAGAACTCCTCTTTTAATTCGCGCCTCTTACCCTAACCTACAATATAATGCCCTGTTAAAAACTGACCTGAACTTGAATTGTAAGCACCAAAAATCAGAAAACACCAGCTAAACCCAAGTCTGAATGGACACAATGGAATTTACTGTTAGCCAATGCGCTGCCTTGGATTTGTTTTGATTCTGCACACTCGCATCTTATCCTACTTGGAACAAGTCAGAAAACTGTCTTATCAAAAATGAATTGGGTCTTAACTGATTTACTTAAGGCATCCATTATGAGTTTTACTCAAGATGAAAATCATGTGTATCTTTTCTAACAGTCTGCTGTGTCTGGGACTATTGTTGTAGGATTGACACTATCCCCGCCTATCTCGCCAAACTGGTTGGCCTGCTACGTCAGCTTTGTTTCATCTCCTCTCTTGGACATTTAGTAATGTGTGAAAGTGTCCTGGATGGAGCATCCTGAGAGTTTAGGACCGTACAGAGACAGGCTGCCATAGTAGGAAGCAAGCAAGAAGCCTCTGCAGGACAGGCTAGAATATTTTACGAAGATTTTCTGGCTGGGTGGATGTTAACAACCTGGGAGTGCTGGGTATCGCCGCAGCTAATACACCAACATACTACCACATTCCTCACAGTGTTGCGGGTCGAATTTCTGGGCATTTTGGCCAAATGAACAACCTGATTCAGGGAGTTGCTATTGCCGTAGGATATGTTACTTTGCTTGCCACAGTGGGGTCATGTCATGTGTGACTGGAACTCACTGCCTTAGAAAGAGAAGACCTCCTGGGAGTTCCCATAGCTCTGGACACTCTTTTTGGGTGTGTTTGCTCTGTCACTCAGTGCTTTAAGAGGCTGAAAGAGGAAAGGACACAGCTGAACTGCCATCTGCCACTTTGCCCTTATTCTAGTCAGAGATGATACATCATACATTGCCATAACACCATGGTGAGGTTGTGCAGCAGATATGGAAAAGATTTGGGAAAGCAGAAGTGAACTTGTAGATCACAACACCTATTACCAGTTTTGATTCTTCCTGACGTCACCAATGTGTACCATGGCCAAGGACACTATTTTACTTACTTGCTTTAACTGGTTAGCCTGCTACGTCAAGTATTTTATTTAGCTTTGTTTCATCTACTTTATTGGATATTTAGCAATGTGTGGAAAATGTCCTGGAAGGAGCCACTGAAAATGAAATCACAAATTTCAGGTCTGATTTCCATCCTGAGGGTTTAGGATCACGTCACTGGCCATGGCCAAGGAGACTACTTTACTTATATTACTGCTTTCTCTCTCATTGCCCTGTGATTGGAGAATGAAACAAAAGGGGTTGTTGGTCATCACGATAGCCTTACACCGTTCAGCACTAATGTCCACAGAGATGACTGAGATGTTGACAATGCAGTCCTGGACTATCCTGTGGAACCCTGTCCTACTAGATGGACTTGATAGGCATGCTGTCCTTATTGATCCAACCTCTAGTCTTTCAAACTCCATGTCCCAACACAAGCTTCCTGTTTTGACTTTCTAAGATACATAGGTCTCAAGCCCAATCACAGATAATCCTGATGACATCATTATGACATCTATGAGGTTATTTTATCAGAAGTTTTTTTCAGAATTACAAGTAAACTAATCTTTGTGTATAAAATCAGTGGAATACCCCTCCACAGTCCACACTATAAGGGAAAGCAGTTGTTCAAGATCTTTGACTGCTTTTGGTATTTCTTTAAAACTGAAACTGACAATTTCACCTGGATTTCTATCTGGAACTAAGATAGATCTAGCATGGTTGGTCTAGGCTTCTCAGGGGATTGGGTCTGCTCACAGGCCTCTAATTTAGTCCTTTGCTTGTCTTATCATAAAAATCAAACACAGCACAAGCTATTTTCCACAGGAATATTACTTCAGCAGCAATACAAACGAAAAACACTTGCAGCCTCAAACTACATTTAAAATTTTAAGACAACTTGTCAGGTATGATTATGGTTTGCATCACAACTCAATGCTTAGAGCACTATTTGGAAATATTGCTACTTATGTATTAGCTCTCTGTGAACTTTGTATTCACATTTGCTTGGAGGACAGGGCCTTTAATGCCACTGAAATTTGATTTATTTTTACTTATATTTCATTTATCCTGGCAAATATTACAGTCATTTCTCAGGAAGTTAGAGTAGACAGTGAGTCAGCCTTTAACATAAATGGTAAATGGACTGAATTGAATTGTTTCTTTCTAGTTTTTCTGACCACTCAAAGCACAACTGCAAGACAACATTCACTCATTCACACACAGATAGAAGAAGCTGTCATGAAAGGTGGTTTCTACCACTCACCAATGGGAGTGTGCACAGCCTTCGGCAGCAATTTAGGGTTCAGTATGTTGCCCAATGAAACATATACATTAAGACTTGAGGAGCTGAGGATCGAAGTGCTGATCTTCAGATTAGTGGACGACCCGTTAGTCCACTACCGCCCACATACTCTACACGCGCGTACTTACACACAGAGAACACACACGCACATACTTCCAAACCCTATAATAATGTGCAAATCTGCTGTAGTGATCACTGTCTCCCTCCTCAGAGATACTTAATGCCTAAATCTCTTTCTAACTGACAGGGAATCACATAATTGGCTGTGGTCCATTTGCTCACCCCCGTGTGTCCTCTCACTAACAGCAGATTTTAATGAATTGGTTTTACAGTGATTAGAGCTCTTGGCTGTAGGGAGGTCAGGGAAGGAGTGAGCGACTTTGGCCACTGAGAGACAGCCAAGTATGGATGTCTGTAGTGTGAACGGTCTAAGCTCAGTGTGATGAGCTTAATCAAAACATTGCAGTTTTCTATCACCCTTGATATCTCGTTGTCTGCTGTGTCATGGCACCTCACTATCTCTCTCTAAGAATATATTGCTGTCTTTCTCCTTGTNACACACACACACACACACACACACACACACACACACACACACACACACACACACACTTTCTTGTCATAATGCTATTAGTCTCTACACACAGCAACCATGGTGCCCAAAATGTATCTTGAGGGGACTGAACTACAGGTGACTGAGGCAATTTCGAATTAGGTTTACTCATGCCTGCCTTCTTCCACAGCTTATCTTGTGCAACACTTGAATGGAAATGTCTAAAAGGAAAAAAGACCAACATATCTTTCATTTAATCATACATAGGCATTTATAATTTTTTTGCATTAACAAAGGCTATTGCAAATTCAATGTGTCAGTATTGAATACAGCAAATTTCACTGCTATGGATTTTTCTTTCTATTTATCTATCTCATGACATACACATCATAATGTGGTCTATGTTATTCATCTTCTTAGATTATGCAAAAAAAAAATTACTGCACTTTCACATCTATATTTGAAAATGATTGGAAAAGTCTGCACTTGATAATTTATATCATTACTGTATTTCATATTTCATAAACAAAGTAAAAAAGAATTGTGCAGTCTTACTGCATGGGTTGTGCTAACTTGTGATAAATATCAGCAATACTGATATAATGCTTTAATGGGCTTTCTTTTCCCAAACTGTAAAAGTAATTCCAATACAAAAAATTTTTTTATATATTTACCACACATGCTATAGATACAGATTCAAAGCAGTGCTAGTCTTCTACATATGACCATAAGCTCTGTCATATCACACCTTACAGTATGTCCTCATGTATTTTTGTCCCATCTTGCCTACAACATAAATGAAGTGCTCAGTGTTTTATTGCTCAGTTTAGATATTTTTTATCATTTTTGGATGTAAATTTCAGTCTAACCTAAAGTATGTTTGCTGTTAGATTTTGAATGTAAATGAAACTGTTTTTAAAGTTGTATGTAAACTTGGATTGTAAAATGGACTGTCAGTACAGAAAATTCAAAAGAGGTCATCCCTGAATGTATTTTGTGTCAAAGCAATGAAATGTTATTCAAGATTTAGTCCACACTGACTGCTGCTGTGCTGTCTCTGTAACAAGTTTAGAAAAAAAGATCTCAGTATTGAAATGTGTGCAACCGATTGAAAAAAATAAATGTAAAATGGACCTAAATACTGGATACACATAATTGCAAGTTAGTGAGATGGGAAACAGCTGTATATACACACACCAATGCACACTGAAAAGTCCACAATTTTCAATTTTGATATCAAATGATAGCAACTGTTTGTATTTGCTGTTAATTCATTATCTTTAGTTCAGTACTTTTAATCTCCAAGAACAGTAAGCAGAAATATACACACATACAAACACCTTCACTTGCATCCACTGGTTGATAAGCACAACACATAGCCTGAAACCGAGCCTCTGCTGTGATACAAAGCATGGCTCACAGCAGTGCACAGCAGAGCCAAGTCCACTGATTTACCATGTCAACTTCTCTAATTCACCATGTTCTCCATGTTGGCCAGACAATCCATGTAGACAGCTTCAAACCAACCACACTGACAGGAACGGTAACGGCAGTTGGGGGTCTGCCCAGTGCGTCTCTGGCTATGACACACCTGTCAATCAAATGGAAATACAACAATATGCAAGCCAGAGAGCTGTTGTGCAGATACTCCTGCCAAAAGGAGCCACATGTAATTTCTTTGTCAGGATTGCAATCTACATCTTAAATTACTGATCCTACTCATTTCTACCTTCTAGTGTCTAATATTGTATAATAATTTGATATTATTCAATGGAATCACTGTTTTTTTAAACAAGCCAACCAGTACATTCTCAAGGTTATAATATCCTGCATGCACTATAGATACTTAGATATCACTATTATTTATTATTGAATAAATTATGTATTTTATGTTCATGTTTTATCTAGTCTTCTCATGCATTATTTATTTAATTAATTCTTTACGATAGATTTCTCCATTAAAAAATAATACTGGTACAGGGGAAGAGACAAGTAAGGTGAAAATTAAAGATAAAGTATTTTAAAAATCACATAGTCAAGAATAATTTTGTGGAAATATTAATATCTGTGGATGTTTTGTGTCATCATTTCTGAGTAAAATACATTGTCTGTGTCTGTGTGCCTGTGAAAATTCTGCTCCCATACACACTCACTCATGCATAACATTGTTTCCGCTTGCTTAATCTCATTTATTTTTTCCATCTTTATTTGTTTTCACCACTATTATAATGCTTTTATGCTCCTCCCTTTAAGAAATTGGTTCAGCTAAGTCCAAATTGGCCATGAGCAGAGGTTAAAAAGCCAACAGCCTCACCTGTTTCCATTTAGAAATGTGTTATTTTCTGGTTTGTCAATTCATTACTGTTCCGAACCCTTTGGTCAAATCACTGCTTATTCTAGCTATGGTTTATCTGTGGGTATGTTGTAAGTGGGAAATAAGACTGGAATTCAAATGCTCTATTGTTCAAAAATAATCTTTTTAACAGTGTATTTCACTCAGTGCCAACATCAAGGAATAAAGGACTGAGATATTGCTATGATTTAAAATAAATAAATAAATGTAACAATATTTACACATAATGCCATGGAGTCAGCACTTCAAAGGTGTTCACTAACAAGCAGTCACCCAGATGAAGGTGCTGAAACATACAGTTTATGAAAAGATGCAATAAAATACTCAATAACAAGATAATTGCCAAAGAGTAAAGTTAGAATTTGAGTGGTTAATCAGTATGTATTTCAAATTCCTAGATATTTTCACCTTAATAATTCTATGGGTTACACATCAGTCCACACACACATGTCTTGTAATGTAATATTTGTAACATGCTGTTATTTTACTGAATAATTCCTCTTCTTTCAAACTGTCAAACCATCAGAGACATGTTCTCTGGCTTCACAGCAAAAAAGGTGCAATATTGAGGTGGAAACACCACATGTCCTTAAATTAGATCAGTTGTTGTTATCTTCAGTGAACCTTTTCTTTCTTTTTTCTTTTTTTTTTAGAACTGTCAGTAACATGCAAATGATACAAAAAGACAAAGAAGAGAAATGCATATACAAACAGTAAACTTATAGTCTTAGTGGAGCAAGCATAGTATGCTGCATTATATTGAATCAATTCACACATTAGTTTTTTAATGAATTGTCTACTTATGATACCTGTATTTTGTTTGTTATGGAATGCATTTGTTATGTACACTTATACATGCACAAGGTTGTCAACCATATACTGCACTACCTTGTATATATGAATATGACTGGAAAGAGCGGGAAAAAGAATGCCAATTACATGATTTGATGTGTGGAATGGTGTCGAATGAAATGCTCAATGTGTGACAGTAGTGCTTACTATTTACATGTTTAATTATACAATACACTTCTCAATTAAAAACCAATCAAATAAAAAAAACTGGACATGATCTGTGCATGTTCTGTATATTTGTAGGTTTTCTTTCTTTGTTTTCTTTGTGTCTGTTTGTGTGTGTATGTAGCACTTATGCATGTCTGTTATAGGGGGTTTTGTTTTTTAGAGAGATTAGCTTGCTGGTCAACCTACTGTTACATGATGACAAAACAAAAATTATCCATGTGTCCCTGGCAGATTGTTTGCTTCAGTGCTCATGCTTACACTCAGTGTGCACTAACAATGACTGTCTGTAAAGCCAACTAAGGGCCTGGATGCAGTGTTACTTAACTTACACCTACTATCAAAGTGTAATAATATACGGTAGAGAAAATGAACAATTAGATTATGGACCTGGCATTTATACATAATGCTTATTTTCTGCTTCTAACTGATGGATAGACTTACATCCTACTGTTTTTGTAATGTTTTATTATTTTTCCTCAGAAATGTTTACACACATTCCAATGAGATATTAAATGTGAGATGTTTTACTTATTGATTGGGAGTTGTGTGCAAGTGCTCACAAAAAATAAAACCTCAAATGGTCAGATGGTGCCGCTACAACAAAAAACTGTCTTGCCCTATAACTTCTGAACCATGAGTCTCAAAAAAAAAAAAAATCTGAACTCTAAATCTGATTGCTACCCAACTTTTAGTGGGTCATTATAAGACCAACATATCAAAAGTTGCATAAAGCTTGTTGGTGTCTTATTTAATTATTCAATAAAGATACTGACCAATGAACTTCAAAAGGGTGTGACCCAACACATAAAACCATAACAATACAAAACTCACAGAATATGTTTCATAACAATGTTGAACCAAACATATATAAAATGACTTTGTTGAATCCACACCAGTTCCAAACTTGTGCATGGGCCTGGCATAAATATGAATATAAAGTAAAGATATTTGGTGATGTCCAAACATCACCAAATTTGATGGATATTTTTTAATTAAGCTGTTGACGCTTTCAACTTCTGTCTATGTTGGCTTGAACCCCAGAATAATTGTAATTTGGATGCTGTTTTTATGAGCACTTAGCAAGAGCAGGACAATACAAGAGAGATGCAGGGATGCCAAGTCTGTGTATTGTCACATACATGGGCAGGCGTAAAGTCATAAGGGATATTGTTACTGCAGAGCCAAGACTTATTTTTTGTTTTTGCTGCAGGAGTTGTCCTCTGAGACTCTTCAGTACAAGACAAGGTAGGAAGACATGGTAATAATGTTTCTGTCCTGTCAGTGGGTACTTTATCACTAATGCAAACACACAGTGCAGATTGAATTTCCACCTGGATGACTCCCTGGCTGAGCTCTGATTATCATCTGAGCCAAATCACCTCCAGAGGTCCCCAGCCCTCATGTGGGTCATTCTGTCTCTCTAAGTAGAAGAAACCATTACGTCACATCCCTCTGAAATGTGGTTAGATGCCACATAGCTAAGCTGGTTTAAAATATGTGCATAAATGTGCTTTTATTGAAACCAAACTCAAACAAAAATCAGCACTGTGCTTGAATACAACCATTCTAAATTGTTATGGTCAGCTGGGCATCATCCATCATCCATAAAGCAGCTCTTATTTCAAGAAGATTTAAACTTTGAGGAGTGCTGTGCTTCCTACTCCTTCATCTTCTTTTACCACAATGGACTGTAAGTTAAGATAGTGAGTGTTTCATATTGATCCTAAAGGATGACAGTTTACCAAAATAAAAGGTGCTTTCTATGTTGTGGGAATGGTCAGTTTCCCAGTGTCCTACTTTTACAGGATTGCACAATTCTGTCGTTAAGAAACTTATACCTACCTATACAAAATAGCACATAGATTGTAGTTCATGCATAGGTTCATTATCAGATGATTCACACCCTGTCATAAATCCAGTCCTTGGCATGTCCCACAGTGCTCCACATGAATGAAGGTTTGGCATTAAAACTGATGGCATTAAAGATAATGCAAGGATGTTAGTCTGACAGTGGGCATGAAAATATCCACCCTGACAGTTTAGCAGGAAAAGGTCAGAAAGAAAATGACTGTTCACTCATTATAGAGCTCCTGAGGCAACTTTTTACTGTCACTTGTTAATAAGTGTCAAGGCAGTTACAACCAATGACTTTTATTTTGGACTGGTGTGGGAGTTCACTGCTTTTATCCAAGATAGAAAATTATAAATTACAATTACTGTAATTAAGTTTATTTTTATGTTCCTATATATTATTTTAAAAGTTGATGTTTTAAGTTTTATGGAAGCATGTTTTGATAAATGTGTGCCACTTTGATATTTATTATAGAGTATAAACTTTAGAGGCTCCAAGCACCACATTGAAAACTGGTCATCTGGGGGAAATCAAGACAAGCAGCAGTCAGAAAATATCTCAAGCACTCCTGCCAGCTATGATCAGCAGCAACAACACCAGTGGTAGGAGGATACAATTCTGTTTTAAATTTAAGTTGTTTGTCAGTCAAGTTAAGAAAACTGCGGTTAGCCATATAGAATATAATCTACTTGCAGTCGTACAATGCTGGTTACCTGAGGGCATCCATGGCAGCATGTCCCAATTTCTTGAGTAGCATTCATTTCTGATTCATTTCATCTATGTGGCCAGTCCAAGACCCACTGCAGAAAGTGAGTTGAGCTCCCCAGGGTTCAGATAAGACTTACAGTATTTCTCTTTGTTGGTAACGTAAGGCATTCAGTGTGTGTTATGGCCTGTTAGTAGATGGTTCAGTCATAAGGCTTAGTATTAATTAAACCCATTTAGCATCAAATCATTTTACCAGTACTACTTTTGCCATGAAGGCACAAACCAAGCTGATGTTATAGTCCCCATAGGGTTTAACATAGGTGATGACACAATATGTCCTCTGTCAAAAACAACTTATACAGCTTAGTGATTCCCTTTGATTATATCACAGTAGGTGTTAAATTCAAGCTACATTGTCTGAATTGACAAATTGTCTAATTTAGTTAGCTTTGTTAATATTACATTAGATCCTGTACATTTATGGAATACTTGGGCACAGCTTAAATACTTTGCATCAAGCATACTGTGATGTAAGAATGTGTTCATTATATGCAAAATGTTTAACATGCAAAAAACAAAAAATGTCACAATTAGATTAAGTCATAAAACACAGCTCTGGGTCTTACTCCTTACTAAAGTACAGGTATTGAGTGCTGTGGCATAATAGTCCTTCACTTTAACCACAGCATCAGCTGATTTCACTGATTAGTTCTCTAATCAAAAAACTGCTTCAAGCATGTTTGATTTAACTAGGATTTACTCTTTTAGTCCATTTGCAAGAAAAATTCAAGGGAGTAAAAGATTTGAGTCATATTTTGAAACTCTTTTTTATTTAGTATATTTAGACACCAGGGAGAAATCTAGAAGCTTCCCTGCAAATCTGTAACATCTGTTGTATCACAAATCCAGATAACAGGCTTTTTTTTCTTTCTTTTTTTGTCACCCCTCCCTCTCCCCACCTCTGTTTTCCATGTGCACACACTCAATCGTCTGTGTTGACTGACCAAGATAAGACATCAGCTGCAAGTCATCAGGCACAAAAAGGGCCTGCGGCACGCAGCTTTGCCTCGTTTTGACTCGCCTCACCGCAAGGGACATCTCTCCATCCCTGTAGCAATCGATGACACCCTGGTCACCTCTTGTCCCAACTCCCCCTCCTTCTCACTGATCTCTTCCGCCAACGTGTGTTCCCTTTGCATGTGTGTTCCAGCTCGTGACTCACTTGTGTCTGTACTTGGCTGTGCATTCACTGAGACAAACTGAATTAATAAAATAGCAACCATAGCCGGACTCACACACTCCTACATATAAACCAACAAAAGTCAATTATTGTAAATGTTTGTTTGGGAATCTAATACATTTTAAAGCTGACATGTATTATCATGTATACATTACTACTAGTGATGGCTTCAGGTTAAGTTTGAATGTTGACATACTCGTCTTAGTTTGCATGCTCAGTGCTCTTATTCTCACAAGTATTTTGCCAACATTTCCACTGAGATGCTTTAGCAAGTCTTTCATGGCATTCGGAAATACAGTGAAAATCTTCTTAGTACTCAATATATGACAACTAGCAGAAAAAACATGAAAAGTATCATCAGAATATATCATAGTAGATGATAAAGCATTAATGATATCAGGACTTGAAATACAATTTCACACAGAAAGAAAATTTAAAGAGCAAATTGCAAATGAATTATGAGAAAAATTGAATGTCGAATTGACATAATTAAATGGTAATGTATATGATCAGTGAAACTGAGAACCTTGAAATGAAAAATGGAAAAGATTAATCAGAAATCCTTTAATTATGAAATTGAACATTTAATGAAAACTGTAATGAGAAATAAAAGCCAAAAAGAGAAAAGTGAAAAATGAGCTTCAAAATTACAACATGTTTACTTTGTAAATTTCATGTACATTTTCCCTGTTTTCAAGTTTCCATTTAATCACTAAATAAAATAATTTTCCTGGCTTTTTAAAGATACTTAATTACTCCCAACTATCTCCAGCTGACAAGAAAAAGAATATTTACCATTTTCTCTTTTAATCCATCTACTATTTAAATTTTCTTTTGGGTGAGATCATTCACCATAAAATCATGGCAGACAGACTTGCTTGTAAAATCACAACAACTAGCTACCTTTATATGCAGCTAATAAAATGTGTGTGATGAGTAGCAAGAGGGGTTGCTTTGAAAAGTACAAGCTCAGAGGATGAACGGCTGTGTGAATAATAGGACTTGTCAAATTCTTACAATGCAGCAGAAGGATCACAAGCACTCTGAGCTAAAAATAACCACCACAGTGGTAATGAAATTAAAACGACTCTGCCTCTACCCTCCGATTAGAACCAAACAGACTGTTACAAATACAATTTAAAACTTCTCAGTATAATTTAAAACTTCTCACGTGAGAAACNTGTGTGTGTGTGTGTGTGTGTGTGTGTGTGTGTGTGTGTGTGTGTGTGTGTGTGTTTGTCTGAGTTAGATATGAGCAGGAGAAGACAAAAAGACTTTTTTCTCAAAATTACACTCTTTAGTATATTTTGTTCACATAACCTTTTGAGGGAGGATGCTCAGGATTTTGATGAGACAGTTTGTATGAGTTCCACATGTAGTTATGTTTAGACAACAAATGCATTTTGGTTGAGGTAAAATAAATACTTTGGCTAAAAGAAAAGATTTTAGCTGAAAGGAACAGCAATCTGTCTTTCGCCTTAACAAAATGCTGTGAGCACCTAAATATACACATCAAAACTATACAAACAGACATAAACTATTTGATAATAGATTGTTTTATGAGTATTTTGTGACTTGGTAGATTTAAAACATTTCATGTTGAGAAAAATGCCTATGCAAACATAATTTCAAGGAGACATGGTTGTGTTTTGATATTAACCTTTCTCTTTCTGAGTCCAATACCATTTGTCAATGCCAGTTTTTTCTTGAATCCTTGTTTTAATTATTGGCATGTTATTTTAATTTATATATTAGTTGAATAATCCTTTTACTTTTTAGCAGATTTAAACTGTCATAAACAGTCAGCCATCATCAAAGATTACGTCTTGTAATTATTCTTGCTTAAAAGGTCATATGGAGAAAAAATATTTAAATATTATCTTGCTTGCCATTTCAGCCCATCCTCATTAGAAAAACAACAGTATATGTCTAAAATTCAGGCGAGCATAAATGACCCATAGTTACATTTACACCATCTGTTGTAGGAGATCACTGTTCATTTCATATTTCCAACCGTGAGTGTTATGTTTCCAACTGTGAGTTGGGACATTTTTGTAAAAACTATAACGTCATGGGATTTAATTTTGCCATGGTGAGAATATCTGCATAACTTTAATTATTAACCCACATTTTAACCCAAATCTTGATCTTTTCCTAACCCTAACCAAGTGGTTTTTGTGTCTAAAACTAACCTCAGTATGGTCATACCATAAAACATAACTAAGTAACAAAGTAGCATATTGCAGTTTTAATGTTAAATTTATGCTGTTGTTCAATAATACCCATCTAAAATGAGCTAATGCTAGGTTATTACGATTACAAGTGTCACAACAAATGCTTTGTCATTTTAGATGTGAGATGTTACTGTAGATTCCCTGGCTTATGTTCTTGCCTCAATATGCAATATTGTAAACATTACTTACATGTTGACTTATGCATTACCAGCAATGTATGTGGAAGAACAGTACAGTACATCAGAATGTGTTGTGAGAAATCAATAACTTGAATTTTAAAAGCATGTTTCTCTATAAATCCCCATTATTAACAACTTTAGAAAAGATTCTTCATTCCTGACAATCTCAGTGCACCAGAGTTTGCAGTCAACAACAATTGTACAGTGCAATATATGACGCAAAGTGCCAGTGTGTGACTGGGTGCAAGCAGATCAGACTGATTCTAACAGGGGTGGCTCATGGACAGGATATGAGCAAATGTTCGAATAAAGGAGAATAACAAATTCAGCATGTCAGGCTGACTGCCAGTGCTGTGATTGGACTAATACACTGTGGTTTTCCAAAGCGGCCTCTGTCTGCGCACATTGGCTGTAGCATGTCAAACCCTATCAGAAATGTCACTCTATACAGCAAAGCACAGCTCAGCACAATGCAGCACCACAACATAAACAACAAAGATCAAGAGCCACACTATCTCAGTATGACACTCCTAAAGACNTCTCTCTCTCTCTCTCTCTCTCTCTCTCTCTCTCTCTCTCTCTCTCTCTCTCTCTCTCTCTCTCTCTCTCTCAAACAGATGTACGCTCATAAACACCCACTCATATACATGTATGCACATGTATAGATGTATTCAGGTCTTGTTATAATCACAATCTCTAAGGATCTGACTTGCAGATGAACAAAGACTTTGTTTTCTCTTCCTTCAACTCAAAGTGGAGGCGTCAGTCAGCGTCAGTCTGAGGGTGTTCAATAAACAATTCTGCCTACCACACAATAAGAAGGTACTCCCTACTGTTAACACGGCTGCACCCACCTGCTTTTGTTTGGAGCAACTGGGTAGTCAGATCATTTCCTTTGTTTTTATCACCTAATGGCAAAATTGTGTGCCACAGTGCACAGCTCCCCAGAGCCTAGGTAATGGCGGGGAGATGCCACCCTCTTTCCAAAGCTATTCATGTTTACTCTTATGCAGAATGACAAGCACATGCAGGGAAACTGACAATGTGCAAGTGTAAATTAGGTCCCCTGTCTGCTCTGCATTAATTATGAATTAAGTATAATTGCGGTGGGATTTTCTGTAGTCAATTCACTTGGACTGACTGTAAAACGAATATATTCCTTGCAAACAAGTTGTATGTTTTAAAGGACTTAAAAAGAAGAGCTCTGAGAGAGTTGTGCTTCTGTCACAGCCAGTAAAAAACACAAAAATATGAATATGAATATAAATATGGTGAGCAACAATTGAAAAAAAATAGTGTTTTAATTCAATTTAGACATTAAAATTGTTTATCACCAACCAAAGTCTAATCTATTATATATATTTATATATGCAACATAATTTAGTATCATATACCTGACTCTGTGTCAAGCAAAGTTTACCTTACTTTATATATTTAAATAAATAATTAATAATTGACATCACAGACATGATGACCACAATTAATCACTTTATAAAGTCCACTCCTGATACTACAGCCATGTATCAGGAGGAAGCTGCCATGTGACAAAACACAGAGACAGCTCTATATTTACTCTGTCTTGGTTCTTGTCTTTACCATGTACCTCCTCATACTAAGTAACTAAGTAATGAGGACATAAAAGTCCTATTACACACATTTTATCCTGCACTCAGAGGGCTGCAAAACAACAAGCTACACAATTTATACCAGCTATTTACAGATACAGAAATGGAAACACATACCCACAAAGATAAAGTCAACCAAAATAAAAGGTTTGTGTTTTTGGAGTTCTGGTGAAGTCTGTGGCGTCTATTTTTGTGACACAGACAAGTGATGTCTGCCCTACATTGGTACATGTTTGTGTGCTCCTGACCTTGAAATGCATGCTGTCCATCCATTTAGTACTTTGGCACCTGGTGCAGATGTTGTTTTATTGAAAAGTAGCTCTTTGCAGTGGCACTAGAAGAAATGCATTTGAATGAATTCTTCCCTTACTGCAAATATAAATACACCAATGCCGGTCACGTACAATACATAGGTGAAGACACAGCAATGAATCACCACAGCCCTCCAATTTACACTTGCATAACCTTACAATGTTGCTCTCTGCTCATATGAATGAAAAAGTTGACCTTGTGCAAATGTCCAAGTGCGCATAGGTCTCATTGAGTGCATCATTAAAACAGAGCACTACATATGTGAAGATGTACAGTGTTGTACAGCCCCAGTGACATACAAGAAGGTATTTAGATTTTTGTTGTTGAGGTTAGATGTACAACCATGTGCATCATATTAATAAAAGAGCATATTTCTCAATTCACAGCAGGACTTGAAATCAACCTCAAAATCCACTGCTTCAAGGGTATGAAGTGCAAATTCACCACAGTTGGTGTAAGCAGCTGATGGGTTAAGTGAGGAGCAAATGTTACAGGTGCTATTTCTGGGCACAGTTCACTTCAGTTTTTTGGCTGTGAAAGTGCACATTGAACAATTGAAAAAGCTGTTAACATGGCAGGACAAACTGACAAAATGAAACAGCATGGAGAAATATTTATGCAAGAAGGCAGAAACAGACAGTGATAATAATAAAAGTTGTAACAGATGGCCATTTTTTGATTTAATTTAAATTTTATGTAGCACTTCATTTTTAATGCTGAATTTACCTGAAGACATCAACAATAAATAATGGTCTGTAAACAGTCTTGCATAATGTTTGCCATTAGCAAGACAAATCTAAACTGGCAGATATTTAAACGGAATATTTGACTTTTTGATTGCATAATAAAGAAACACATCTTGTCTCCAGTCTGTGGAATGGCACTTTTTCCTTCATTCCAGGCAACGGTCAAAAAATGATTCTCTGTCATGAACAGGCCTGAATTTATTCACAATGTGCCAACACATTTATATTTGAAAAACATTAACTATTGGTTTGAGGTATTATTTTGCACAGGCTTATATTGAAGGATTTGCATAGCATTATTTTACAGGATTCTACCACTCTGATAAACAAGAAGTACTGAACCATAGTCTGTTCTTAAGTGGGATTTTTGGACAGAAAATTATTCACACAATAATTAGTCAGAGTAATGAGAGCGACATAGAGTGACTGTGACTGGATGGTTGTTGAACATTATTAGAATATTTTTGTCCTTTCCCTAAAAAATATATGTCCAACATACTGTGATTGATTTGGATTACAATATATAGTAGGCTACACACTTTTCATTTTCTATTATTCTTGGAAATCAGTGTAGAACAGATTTTGTATAGTCTTATTTTATACAATCACAACAGTACAAAAGATGCTCTCTTTGTGAAGAAGCCTAAAGTCATGATACAAACAGTGCCCACATGATGTTTGCTATATCGACACCAAGGGACCATCCCACGATTCCCCAGTCACTGTTAGCTTTGGATTTTAATTACATACAAGTTAATGTTGCTAAATGATTCATGCTTCATTCATTACACAGGCAGTTACTCAGATACTAACATGTGCCATGAAATGAACTAGCCAAACACACTCACACAAACAATCTTAGACGTTGAGTATTCTCAGCCTGAAAAAAAATCTATAGAGATGAAAATGGCCTCCCCACTTGCAGAGAAGAGGTCTATTATCATGACAACAGATATGTAGGACTGTCCAGTGAAGAGCAGGCTAGTGCACTATAAAAGAGAGGGGCTAATTTTCACTCAGTGGGGTTATAATGAGCCTTTCATCCTCTTATGCTGCCCAGTTACCATTGGAAACCATACAAGCTCTGACATTAGCACCAAAGCACAGCAGAACTACCACAGCATTTATAATAAGGCAGAGTAAATAAGTACAGCTTCAGATCCAGATATTTCACTGCATCTGCTCACCAGAAGGGTGATAATTTGTCTCCTGTTTATTTGAAGCTCTGCATGACAAATCACCTGTGGACCTTTAAATATGATACTTTTTTTTAT
Source organism: Rastrelliger brachysoma (assembly GCA_024605115.1). Taxonomy (NCBI): domain Eukaryota; kingdom Metazoa; phylum Chordata; class Actinopteri; order Scombriformes; family Scombridae; genus Rastrelliger; species Rastrelliger brachysoma. The sequence continues at coordinate 4,315 of JANJYP010015504.1, read as the reverse complement.
TTTATGAAAAACTAGCATGATAATTGCAAATTAGTCATCTTGCACCCAGACTATAAATATGAAAAATAGGTTTTCTTGAATAAAACCACTGCATGCTGTGTGTAATATTTTTCAAAGAAGAAATTTTGAAAGTGGGCCACTTTGTTCTATGAAACTACATTATAAATACCAGTAACTGTGAGCAATTAGTTCTTTGTGATAAACTGTCAAGTAAATATTTTTCCAGTGCAATTTTAAAGACGTATTTTATTAGACTTTTTAAATACTCAAACAGCATTACATTACATTAAAAACCCTTTTGATGTTAAACTCAAAAAAGGCAGCAAGCCAAAGCAAGAAAAAAATCCACAATCTAAATTCTAGTAAGAAACCTGAGAAACATACTGTATTATAAAATAAGACTGTGTGTGCTTGACATGCAATAAAAAAGGCTCCTCCTAGGGGCACATACTATAGAAATTGTAAATATAAATCATTTTTCTAAGTGCAGTGGTAGTAAGCCTCACCTCATGAAATATTTCTATGAAGCGAGCATTTAGGTTATCTGTGCAGAATTAAACATATACAAAGACATCTTCCTATTACAGGAAAACTAACGAAAGCAATTGTGCAATTGTATGACCTCTTGAAAGACTTCATCGTTCCAGACTTAATCGTTTGGGCAGTCTTACACCTTAAGAGGCAGCAAATCCTTGAGATGGTAAAGATGTCCTGCAGCATTTCTGATGGAGGAGTGAATCACCAAGGCGATACAGATAATACAAAAGATAGCATGAAATACACTCAGTGACACATGGACATGAAGTAGCTCTGCTGAGATAGTCTGAATGTGAGGAGGTTAGCCAAACAAACAGATTGCACATGAATGACAATGAGGCAGAAAATTGGTGAGAGCAGCAACAGAAAACAGCAGAAGCAATATTGCATGAGGGCTTTAAAATATGCAGGTAGGTTGTGAAGTAGGTTCTGAGCACACAGGCTAGGGCACAGTGCTGCTGCCACCCTGCAAGTACACCCACATATGCTCCGTACTCTCTGTCTTTCTCTCTCTCTATCTGTCTTTCTCTATGCCCCTCACTTTCATTCACTCATGAAACCACAGAAATAAAGGAGGGGAGTGGACTGAATGACAGAATGAGCATTAGAGGTTAAGGGATGAATTTTCCTACATCTTTTGCCTCCACCATCTGCCTCTCTGGCAATAGCCTTCCTCTCCTGAGGTTAAAGTCTAAATTGGCAGTCAGCTAAGCAACCACTTAGAGAGAGGGTTCAGGTGGGTAAAATCAAATAGTTATATACTGTGTTATACATTTTTAGTAAGTGCATATTGAAAACAGGAAGAGAATAAAATGTGGAATGTTAAATTGGACTGTTGAATGTTTGCCTTCTAACAAACAGGGATGGGGAGAGAAGTGAGGTGAAAGAAAATTGACAGGCAGGTGGTGAATGATGAAAATTGAGAAATAAATTATGGAACAAAATAGAAGGTACATAGGAAGGAATGGAATGTGGGAATAAAAGACAGAATATTGAAGAATGTGGAAGGAGAATGGAGTGATTGGAGCAGCAGTGGAGAAATGGAGAGGAAAATGCAGGGTGAAAATGAGAAATTAAGAAACAGCAAAATGAGGAGAGGGACAGGAAACAAGGGCAAAACATTGGCAAAATGGCTTATTCTTAGTCATTGGATGATAAAAAAAAAATACATATACGCAAAGAAGAGACTTCTCTGAGGTAGCCTGTGGTCTGGTGCCTGCACTCAAACTGAGATAGAAAATGAATACTGACAAAGGGAGAAGAACTGGGGAAGAAGAGAGAGAGAAAAAAACAAAACAAAAACAAATGTCAGGCTAGTATTAAGTCAGAATTTTAAGCCTACCCTCTCATCTCACACCACACAGACAGGCACTTTCCAGAAAACCTAATAACTGGCATAGGAGGTCCACAATAACCCATTTTAATTAGATTTCTTAGTGTTGATTTTATGCTAAACAGGGATGTTAGGCTAAGACACTGTGACACTTCTAGGGTGGTGTTTGGTTTCATTAGCAATGTGTAGCAACAAAAGACAGATTTACAACTGGACTGCCACCCAAAGCTTGGGCACCGGTCCCACATTCTCATGGTTACCCCACATTCAGCCTGGCATCCCAAAGTGCCACCCTTTGACTTGCAAATAGAAATGAAACCTTATACACAAAACAATAAGCATTATGCACTAAAACAAAATTTCAGACTTAAAATTGAAACTGAAGACTTAAATCTTTAGTGTCAATACCATGTTGATATGTATGTTATTCTCTGGAAACTGACTGATTTAATGCAGAGAGAAGGCCATATCGTGTTTATGTGCCTATGTGGGAGCACATATATACATGTGTGTTTGTGTGTGTATGCATTCGTTGGCCTGGCAGCAGGAACTTCAAAAGTAGGACTGAAAGCCTGTTACAGCAGTCCCAGTGTGTGGCCTCCCTTGGCACACAAACAGAAATTAGCTGAGGGACGACTGCTGTGGCAGAAAGCTTCTCTGCAGACAAAACCTCTTAATATTCTTTCCAAGTCCATTAAGGCCTCAAGAGATTGGCTGGGATTGATTGTTTGTGCTTGATATTACCAGGGCCTTCAAGGCCAGATCCTCATAGAAAATTAGAGATGGCATTTGGTAAAGCCCAAGGAATTGAAAAACTAAATACAACTCTACTGTGTTTGGGTTCATGTAAATTTAAGGGCTGGGCTTGAGATTAGAAATCAGGTCAGTTTTAGGTCACATAAGCTTTAGAAATGCAGCTAATAAGCTACTGACACATATAAAATAGGCTAACCAAAGTAAAAGTGGATGTTTAATAATATGAAGTGGCTGAGTTAGATGTGTATAAAAGATGCATTAATAATAGAATATGCTGTATGTATGTGTATGTGTGCTCATGCACAAAATGGAAAGTGACAAACTGACCTGCACTTACACTGCACAAGACTCCTATCTTAACAACTCATTTGAAATCATGCTGACTTGTCAACACTGTACTGTATGCCTTAATTCTATTTCAGAAAAACAATTCTGCCAATATGGTGAGTTCATTTCCAACAAAGTTCCCTTTAGTTTCAAAAATGTTCTAGAAATGTTTATCAGCATTGTGGAATAAAACACAGGTTAAGTGGATTAATAATACATCTGTTACACTTGTATATCAAGCCCAATGGGTAGGTAAGCTGGCATGTTTCAAGAAATTCAATTTTTTACAAATCAGTTATTCAGATATTTTGTTTATTTATTTTTGTACTATTTTCTTAACTGGAGTGTTTCCTTTTAAAATACTGCATAGCTAACATGATGACAGATTGATAGAGGCTGACAAACCTCATGACCATTACTAATCAATAATGTCCTTCTTTGTCTTTTGGACAAACATGGTTTCACACTGTGTGAACACAAGATCAAAGAACATGCTCCTCTAAGATATTAATCAGTCAAATCTGTCCACTGTGATGCATTTAATCCCTTCTGTCCTGCTCTGGTTATGAATATCATCCTAGAGACTGGGCTATTAATAAGTGGACACTCATATACTCTCATGCACACACTTCCTACTGTTGAAGATATAGACCAGAACAAGGGAGTCACTGATCTCTATGGATGAACAGTTTAATGCAGTGTTGAATAAGTGTTGAGGGAATTAAGTCCCATCACCACTGCACCAATACACACAAACATGCACATGCATGCACGTACAAGCACATATACATACACAAAAACATGCACACATTCAGACATGTACCATTCATGGGGGATTCCATGTGATGCATGGCCCTGGGCAACAACAGTCCAGAATCAGTGGCACTGAAGGAACCTCATTGTTCCTGGGATAGAGGCTGTGCTGATTTCTGGGACAGCTGAAACACCCTATCAAGCATGTAGCAGGGTCACATGTCACATGACAGACAGAGCCACAGCTTTTTACAGATTAGAGGGGAAGGGGAAAATGAGGGGCAGCAGTGTTACATCCAGTCATGCAGTAAGTCAGTCCCACTCCTGCCAAGCTGCAGATGTCACATTCTTTAGCAAACTTAAACTTCAATTTCAGGTTTTGATTGTGTGCATGGAAAAAATATTTCCATTGACTTAATTTGATGAAAATACAGTAAAGTTTTATTTCATATGTAATGAAATATAATGTTGTGTCCTACATTAACTTCTTGCAATGATGCTAAGTGGGATAAAACCTCTGTGGGCAGACAATTAATACAGTCATATCAACAAGACTAGATAACATTTCCTCTTCTTTGCATTAGAGCTTCATTGTATAAGTATATGTAT
>JANJYP010015503.1:0-15575 GCA_024605115.1 Rastrelliger brachysoma | reverse complement strand
GGCTTATAATTGAAACCACTAATGAATGATTTAACTATTAAACCCCCCCCCCCACCCCCACCTGCAGGAATCTGGGATACCCACCTGATCACCATAGTTACCGGAGCAAACTGCAGGGACAGACAGCTTAACTTGGGCCCACTCACACTCTCCCAGCATCTCTCCATCTCCATCGCTTAGACTCTGAATATGTGAGATAGAAAAAGGGAGAGTAAGTGTGTTGTCAGGAAGACTGACCCTTGAGGCCAGCCACTTTCTAAACAGGCAGTGTCGAGGGATGCCGTTGTGCCTTTGAGGTCCCGTCGCCATGGGTCTGTAACCAAGGGTGCTACTGTGTGGCTGTGGAGATTGGCCCCAGGCATTTCATATACCTTCATTCCCAGTTCATCCCTACAATTCTACTCTCTTCCACATGAAAATGCTGCTGTTTCTCTTTGCTTCCGAATGAGAGCTTCTGTAAGACCAGGACCATATACTGTGGGGATGTAGGCCAGAAGAAAGCCACATAAATTAACATGTCACACAGTAAAACATCAAACTGACATGCACTCAACAGATATACTTAATGTCTTGGAAATGAGAGTCAGAGGTGAAACTCTAATCATTTGCTATGAGAATTCAACCCCTCTGTCATGGCTTTTTTAAAAGTGCACAAGCATAGGTCAAAGAGGGGCTAACACTTTTTGAACTCATATCCGTGTCCCTGCAGGCTGACGGAAAGGCACAGAACTGATACCTGTGTCTTATATAGTGCAGCTTTGAAGTGGAAAAAGTATCTACAAGCATTGATAAAAACATGTTATTTTCTCACATTGTCACTGGTGCATGAAATCAGAAACATTAAATTGTACTGACACAGCTCACAACAATACGCTTTGCATCAATTTGCATCAATTTGTCTCATGTGCTAGGACACCTTACTTCACCTTACTTCAAACAATATCAAACAATACTATTTTTAATATGCTTTATTGGGGTGTGTCATAATGCATAAATCTATCTGTTATTGTGTACAAATTATTTTAACCCCACTACTAATATCTATGAATTGCTCAGCTTATTAACATTCAATGACAAAGTCTGACATTGCAAGGACAAGTTATTGAAAATGCTAATACCACAGTGAACAAAATATGTCATACGTAAGTGCTTTGTATCTTCTAAGAGAGTGTATGCCTTATTTTAGACAACCATTCCACTTCAATGAGTGAATGCAAAACACTAAGAAAAAAAAAAGATACATATAGAGTGAAACTTCCTTTTGAAACACGGAAGCACACAGGCCACAAACTAAACTGTACAGTCTGTACAGTATGCACCCACACACTCGTACATTAACTGAAGAAGCAATTGCATGATTTCTCAGATGTCTTTCATGTATCTGTCTTTTAGATGTGCATTCACCTGAATGAAGGCGAGGAGAAAAGCTGTGCAACGTTTCAATTTGGATGGACTTGCATTTAAGCTCACATGGGTCTGCATCTCACTTTGTGTGCATTCCTAAAGCAGAAAACTATCTTTTAAATACAAACACATAAACATAGATAGGTGTATAGATTTCTTTTCTGTCTCTCTTCAATACCTTGCAGATTATATGAGTTTCTACATCTGCACTACAGGGTATACACATAAACTTAACCGGGACTGCCCCTGTGTTCACTGTATGACAGGTGCCATAAACAAATAAGGGACACTGTGGTCTCAGGGGTGTGGGGCCCAAATCGAATTCCAGATTCAATCAATTGAAAGAGCTCACCCTCTTGTCTTCAAATTATATGTTGCTGTTTTAGGAGGGTAATAGGTGGTTATAAGGAATGTGGTGTCACCTACATGGTCCCTAAAATCAATTCAGTCACAGTGTATCAAACTCCTTATGCTTCTCTCTCCCTCTTCTCTCAGCTTTCCCCCAGAGCCGTCTGAGCCACCGAGACAGGTCATATTTTATCATGACAAGGCAAAATCCATGCAACCTAAAGTCACTTTGCGGCCCAGAATACATAAAAGCAGAATAATGGATGGACTAGGCAAGTACACAATGCCAAGATGTAGAAAGGTGCAGAGGAAAGGGCATACATTTACTGTAACTCTACAAAGGAGGATGTGGCTTATACCACGTGCCAAGTAATGTCATTTTATCAATGGGCACAATATGGTTGGTGGCACGTTAATGAATGTGTCATCAGTAGTTGCTATGGAACTAATGAAACTAGAGGCTCAAATTTTCTGAGCACCTGTAGGATTTTCACCATGTTGATTTAAAAGTTAATTTATGGCCTTGGAAACAGCAGCTGACAAACTTGCAGATCTACTTGCACATTTGTTTTGGGCGCTTTTTTCTCACTGGTTCAAGGTCACCTCACCAAGAACCACTACAGCAGAGAGAAAAACTCGTGTAGTTTGTGTAACACAACAGCTCTGGCTGAGTTGGGAAATCAAACTTATCCTAGTAGTTGTAAATAAAACTCCCTTTTATGACACAGAGGCTTAATCTTAAAAACAATATTTACTAGGTCTCAAATTGAAGAGTTAAGGAGGCGGATGAAGTGCTAACATTTGACTTCTTTTAATGGCTCACATGGCCTTCTTCAGACCATGTGAATACATATACAATCAATTCAGTTATTTATACACAGGACAGGTGTTGCTGGCTGAAAACAAGGACCAATCACACATAATTTTTGCATTTTGTAATTACTGGATTTTTGGGTTTAGCACCCCCACACGAGTATCATCACTGTCGCAGACAAACCACACCTTAATATTTACCAGGTGTTTGACTTAGCTGTGATGTAGAGAGGCTTACCATCCACATATCACAATGTTATATGTTTAATTTAGTTTTTTTTATATCTTAGGTTAGAAGTTTTAACCTTGAAACCATTATTTTGTTGTTTTTTTTTCATTTGGAAAAGTGCAGAATTTTTTTACACACATTTCAAGGGGTGTCAGATTTGTTTTAAGGTGCTCTTGACATCTAATGTGCCCACAGAGAAGTTTCACCTGACTCTCTGCTGTATGGACCCTTTCATCATCTTTCAGTTAACATTGTCTGTGGTTTTGCAGCGTTTACACTGCAAAAAGCTACACGCAAAAGTAGGCTGACTGTTTGCAGAAAAAAAACAACATGTAGGTTATACAGTAGCAGTAAACAATGTTAGACTAGTTTTGGTTTACTGCACAAGATGTAAATTTATTTCCACATACAATCATATGCACATACTTACAAGGGAAATTGGATCGGTGCATTTAATTCATTCCTTAGGAGCACGGAATAGCCATTGTGTAGCCGGCTTGGTCAGGGATACTGACAGGAGAGTCAACCTGCTATTTATAGCTGTATATTGTGCGTGGTATAAGGTTAATTCAGTTAAGGTTAGCTCAGATCAGATTCTAAGTTACTATTTCCTCATAGCTACTAACCCAAAGGTTAATATCATCTCACACCAAAGCATGTGTGTTTATTCTGGGTAAGATTGGGAACATGTACCATATTATACTATAGTACTATTTTTTTTAGTCAACCCCCCCCCCCCTCCCCCCCATTATGAGTAATACTTTGTTGGTGGTAGTGGGGTCACCTGGGTGTGATTGTCCAAGGGCCCTTAATGTGCTACAGGTTTACTATAGCCAGTCTATTAAGGAGTTCTGAGTGACATCCTATATACTCATTTGAAAGTACACAGCGGCAGTGTCGAGCATCCACAGGGCCACTTGAGTCGTGATCTCAGGCAGTGCGTGAACTGCGTGTGTGTCATCTCTGACGTTCCTGGCCCGCCTACATCGCCCCCTGTCTTCCTCAGTGACAGACAGACTCTCTAACAGCAGCAGCAGCAGCTCCACGGCGGGTCGACGAGTGAGCAGCCGCTTTGTCAGCGCTACAGAGCGGAGGAACACCACATCCGCTGCTCGTAACGCGAGTCCTCACTGGTATGGACACCGGAGGAGAGCACTGACCATCCCGGAACCATGCCTACTGTCCTCGGTGGCAAAGGGAAACTTTCCATTGTCTCTTTTTTGCTCCGATGCGCATATTCTCAGGTGAGAGGTTGCATATATGCTTAGAAAACGAAGGAGTTGTGTTATTATTTTAAAATGAAGCCTTGATGGATCACTGGCGTTAGTTTTCAGTTAGTCTTTGATTGTTGCAACAGATTAAAAAATATTATTATTTTTTACATAACCTACAGAAGCTGTAGGCAATCTGTATGAGCATTTATTATTTATTCAAATTGATATTTAAATAAAATAAAGGGACAATTCCTGCAGGGGTATGCATGGTTTTCATAACTCTTCAGTTTGCAGGTTTAATTCTCATTTGGATAAAGTGCAGAATATTAATGACATATAACTTAAGTAAATTACAGATACTTTAAGAATGTAACAGGTGGCGAATAGCCTGGTTGCCTTGCATGCTGCTTGTTGCAGGTGTTATGATGGGTTGTGGTTTGTTTAGCCCCATGGGGTTGCATTCATCTGGGTATTGCACCAGAGCTGTGGCCTATGATCATCGTAGGTATGAAAGTGTGAAACACATTGCACTCGATAATATTCATACTAATAGCTCTGTAAGTGCAAACTGAGGAAGCTTTTTTTTTTGCCTGTTCACCACCACAGGGAGGTAAAATACTGGCTGTCTGTGTTTATGTTTTTCATCGGGTGCCTACAGTCTCATAACTGCCTTTTGGCTGTAATAATCAAGACAGTTTTCACACACACACTGTTTTCCCTCCGCAGGCTTTGAGTCCAGCAGCTCAGACACTGACCTTAGTGAGTCATGCATAAAAAGAGACAGTATCACACTCTCTCTCCCTCTCCCTCTCTCTCTCTCGCACACACACGCACACGTACAGACACTGCACTACACACACATTTTCTGATGTGAATACTTATGCTGCACAGATGGCACAGAAGACAAAGAAGAACGTAGAAGTATAAGAAGCAGATCACTGAAATCAAATCAAGTGGAGTGTAATGAGTAAAAGAGTAAATATCTAAAAGCAAAATAGGACTACAGTATTAGTAATTGTTTAGCAATTGAGGCTCATACAGAAATACAGAAATTCACAATGAAGGAACGTCTAAACTCATGGAGACAAATATATTGATACTATTATGCCTAATTTAGGATTCTGTTATAAACAAGGGAAACATCATATGTTATGACTTTGAACCAATGTGCGGGCATATTGTCTGGTTTTACTCACACTTAGAATTAAACACCTAAACAGAAAGCACCTATAGACGGTTCAAGAAGTGAGTTATGCAAGGTATTGGTCTGTTATCTAAATACTTGAGCAACATGGTACTCAGTTGTCATGCCATAAATTTGAATTGTGATCTGAATTATGAAAAGGGGAGAAAGATGCAGGAAGGAGAGAGCAGGGTTACCTAACATGAATGGAAACAGAAAGTTGCTTGCAACAGAATCAGCATATGTCTGATCATCTGCAGCTGTGATTTCTAAGATATGAGTCACCAACAGGCATCAAGCTCAGCTCTCACCATTACTGTACATGTGTGCATGTGAGTGTCACAGTGAAGTGCTGCACTGAGCTGCGTATAATACAGCAAAAAAGGCGGGAAGCGTGAGTTCAGTGGTTGGGGTTTTTTTAGAACGTGTGTGTACGTGTTTGTATGTGTCTTTGTGATGGAGACTGAGAAAGAGTGGTGAAAACATTAATGAGTGTATGCACTGTATTTGCAAGTGCATGGGCACAAGCACATTTGCTATTTAGCCTGCATCAGTATGCACTGATATTTTTTTTAACTGTCCTTGTCCAGATGATAGCCGGACCTGTGAGGTGTCAAAAATTTTTTTGTGATTACCTGTCAGTATCAGCTTCCTTTGACTCTGTCCTCACTCATCATATCTGTCATTCTCTTCCTCCCTGTTACACAGGTAACAAGAAGCCAACACAACAGTTGTGCCAAAGATATTCTGGAGGTGAGGACCAACTTTTGATTTTTGTGGTACTTTGTTTTTTCTATGTTTTAAAGTATTTGCATTTGATTAATTTTTTTTTCAGGCAATTATTTTCATTGGAATTTAATCCATTGATTATTTTTTCTGTCTTCAAATATCTTGCTTTGTCTGACCAATAGTCCAAAACCCAAATATGTTCACTTTACAATAATATAAAACAGGGGAAATCAGCAAATCCTCCTACTGGAACAGCTAGAACCAGATCTGCCCAGAGATTTTTCCTTGACAAATGTCATGAACGATTAATCATTTAATTGACTAATCCTTTCAGCAGTACTCTCACGGATAATTTAGTCTATGCTCAGTGGCTCTGTGGTTTCTAAGTACCTTTTATGCTATATTGGAGGTTTTACAATGTAGAGGATAACTGTGTCCTGTCACTTGTGTGGGATGGAGAGGGACCGAAAGAGAAGAGATACAGAACATGCAGTGGGATGGGAGGAAGATAGCAACACATAATGCTTCACCTGGGAGGCCTTGTTGTTGTTGGAGGAGGAAAGGAGTGGGGGCTTGTGCTGTGTCCTTGGTGACTGGGGAGGAAAGATAATGAAGTGAAAGGATGAGCAGAGAGAGGAAATACTTGCCCTCCAGGGCTTACTGTAGAGGATGGGAAGAGAGAGAGGGAGAAGAGGAAGAGAAAACCTTCAGACTCAGTTGTCAGTGTTCATAAAAATGTTATGAAAGCAATGAATGAAACTGAGAATGAACCTACTCCCATTAGCTTTAAAGAAGTAGTTTGGCATTTTGGGAAATCCATGTATTTGTTTTATTGCTTGCAACTAGATGAGAAGATTGATACGATCTATGTACAACCAGGGAAAAGTTAGCTCATCTTAGCATAATGACTTGAAACAGTAGGATACAGCTAGTCTGACTGTCCAAAGTTTGAAAATACTCCTACCAAATACTGACATGTTATATCTAATTTCTTTAATCAATACAAAAATCAGAACTGTAAAATCCCCTTTTTTGCGCTGAGCCAGTCTAAATGTTTCCAATCTTGATGCTAAACTAAGCTAACTGTAACTCAACTGTAGCCTTATCTTTGACAAATGAGTGTTATCGATCTTTTCATTTACTTAGAAAAAGCATATATCCCAAAATGTTGAACCGTTCCATTTTACATGAGACTTCAACAGTTCCCTCTCTGTTACTGCACATCCTGACATGTACTTAGTCTGCCACTCATCCTCTGACATCAGAGCTGATAAAACCTGACCTTTTCCAGAACTCACTCACTCTTTAAGCAGTCCAACAACCTCATGTCCTCCTTCACCCAGTGATCGTTACACACATACATACACTTCTACAGACACACACACACACACACAACATCACCCGTGCTTCCACATTATGACACAGTGAGATCACACTGAGCTGGTATATTAACGGTACAAAATCAGGCCATTTTGTTAGCATCCACAGGCCCTGGTTTGTGTGTGTGACTGCAGGCAAACTAATCAGCAGAGATTATAATCAGAGCAGGAGCAAAGACAGTGTACTGTGGAGCCAGGGCTCTCTCCATGTTGCTGGTTTCCTCTTGAGCGTTGTGTAGAGAAAACAAATAAGAAAGGTAGTATATTGTCATAATAGTCCAGGTGTACAATCATCTGTAATCACAACACACTCTTCCATCTTCCTGCAGAATAAGCAGTATCACCACTGCATGTATTTGAAATATGGTAGTTAGTAAATGTAGTGGAAGATTTATGATGTTTTAGTAAATACGGCACTAAGAGCAAACATACTTCTACCAAGCCCAGCTAATCCACTCAATTTGTTATTTTTATTAAAAAAAAGTCATGCTAACTGGGAGATGACAGATGTGGCTTTTGGACAATACCTAAATCCTGTCCTATCCTTAATCCTAAAAAGAGAGCTTGACCTATGAANTTGGACAATACCTAAATCCTGTCCTATCCTTAATCCTAAAAAATAGAGCTTGACCTATGAGTAGAGAGTCATGGCCATAAAAATGGTCTTGTTGCTGTGGCACAACGTACAGGTGAAATGAAATCCAACATTTGCAATATTAGACACCCCCTCTGCTGTGTTTTATTTTACTGTTACTTCACTTGGATATTTGGGCTTCACTGTACAGAGTTTTTCACAAGAAAGCTACACATTAACATGCAGAGTAAAGTTTGTCTGTGCTCACCTTTAAGACCTTAAGTCCTTACAAACATGATTTCTGATATCACAACTAGTTGAGAGCCAATCGCAATCCAGTCTGTATCTTACACAACTGTGATGTGGAAACTCGATGTCTCCAGTGCACAAACTTTACAGCAAAGTAGAAGACATCTTGTGTCCAATAGTTAAACTTTTAAAGTGAACAATTTGCATATACATAGATTGCAGAATTTATTTATATGTGGGCAAAGGAGGAGATGAAATTGAATTCACACCAAGCATGTAATACACTAGACTAACCCACATTTTTGGGAAAACCATATCAGACACATTATTTTTAAAAACACAGTATTCCTATATTTCTTAAGACAAGTCTTGAGGGGATCTTAAAGTGTTTGCTATATAGTGTTAACTATATTTCGCTGCAGTTGGACAGCGTGTTCAAGGCTTAAAAACATTTTTAGTTACAGCTAATAAGAATTATTATTTTATTGTGAATCACTGAATCTTTTACTCAGCACTNAAGGCTTAAAAACATTTTTAGTTACAGCTAATAAGAATTATTGATTATTTTATTGGGAATCACTGAATCTTTTACTCAGCGCAATGTCTATAATAATCACAATGTACATCACAAATAAAGTAAGCTAGAAGTCATGTCCTAAAATACTTTATTGTGTCTGAGCCATAGTCACACCATTAACTATGATTCATCCTCTTTAAAGTGTTCAAACTGTTTCCACCTCTACTCTGAGTGACATAATTGGCAACTGTACCCCTCAACTATACTGTGATTTTACTGTTCCACTGGGGACTGATGATTACTTGTTGTGTTCTGAGCTACTTGACATCTTCCACATTCATTTCCCCAGGGCTGCCTTACAAGCAACAAATGTTTTGATGAGCTGTCTTGTGTTCTGGTTCAGTGACTGCACACCTTTGAGATTGCCGCCTTTGAAAAGCTCAGCAACTCTACAGTGTAGTGATACTCAGATCTAACCTCCTGGAATACAAAATCACGCTAGCTCATTTTGTGTAATTTGCCACATGTCTATGTAGTGCTACAGTAGCTGCTTATGTGAGTTAGCATCTTCATTTTATTACTCACTTAATAACCACAGCCACATACAAATTCATTCTCCAAAAGAAAATTAATACATTGAAAATTTTGATTTAGCATATACTAGAAATGCTTAGAAAGAAACACATCTACACTAAATAATTGTGCATCACTGCAAAGTACACACTCACAAACTAAGCATGTCATGCACTATACTAATCCATATTCACAGCAAGCAGACACACTTTCTTCCTGGTGTGCAAGAACAGTGCTGGTAACAAGAGGCAGCTGTCATGTGATGTTCTCTGCACTGTATGTGTGGAAATGGGAGAGATAAATTACTTCTAAATGAGTATGAGTATAGAGTATGAAATATGTTCTAATGACAGATTTAGGATACCTGTGGTTTCTGTATGTGAAGACTATCAATCACAGTGACCTCTCACAATTCACCTCTGACCCTGCCTTCTGTTCTACAGGACATGACTCAGTCCTGGCCATCCCAGCAAGCCTTAGGGGGTGACCAGACCCAGCGAATTCTCTACAACCATAAGGTATATGTGTGTGTATTTGCTGTTTATTTGTAATGATTATTCAGTAGATTTTTACTGCAACTTTTTGATCTTCTTCTTTCCCAAGGATGGAAAACAACTAACTACACAACAAAGGCAGAGTATGTGTTCACTCACTAGTATGTATGCATATGATATGTGCAATCATTTATTTGATTTTAAAAATTGTTTTTTGAATGTGTTCCCACCCCTTTTTCTCTGTCCATTAGATCGGGGGGATGTTCCACTACGAATGACCCGTCACCCTCACGTGGCGCCTCACAAATCGTAAGTGGATATGAGGAAACATGATCCAGTGAAAGTCATTAAAACTGAAGTATAGCTGTGGCACACACAGACGATAAAGTCAAACACAAAACTCATGTGTTCTTCTAAGCAGCTTTTGTAAAATTACATAGAAAGCATGTACATCCTCATCTATGCAACCTCAAGGAAAAGCCTTTAATGACAGAGAAGCAGGGTTAGGGGAAAGCAGGAATATACGGTCAGTCAGCACAGCTAACAGTTTGAATGTTTTGGGCTAAGTAACATAGGAGAAGTCAAAGGTCAGTTGACATTCTTGAAAGCTGTCAGTGGAGACCGATGAGCTCCTGTTTGTTAACACTTTACATCCTCTTTTTAATGTGAAACACATGTTCAGTGGTGTAAAGCCAGATGTGTGTTTCAACATTATCACACAACCTCAGTTATGTAACACAGTAGTTTTATGTTGTGCAAAATAATTGGATGAAGTTTATTTCTCCACAGATACAGTACTTTTTGCAATCTATTTAAAAGGAGAAGAAACCCATTTCAGAATTGATTTTGGGTTACTATTTCCCAAGGAACATTGTATAAGAATAACCTCACTGTAGAAGAGATTGGTGCAGTTTTTGTTTTGTGAAATGAAAAGTCTAATGACACTATCATCATACATTATTTACTATTTTAGTGTGGGGGTTGATAATGATAAAAAAAAGGATACCGTCAAGACAAACTAAATGAGCCCTATGGAATAAATGTGCAACAGGATGTTATTTTCTAACCATTTGTTTGTTTACAGGATGCTTGCTGATGACTTGAAACTGAGCAGTGATGAGGATGATACCCAAAGGGTAGGTGACCTCTCTGCATTTTTCACTACAAACAGGGAAACAGATCACCACCTTTTGTGACACTTTGTAAATACTGTTGGATGATGTTCTTGGTTTCTTTATTAGTAGTTTTGACCTCAGCTGAACATGTCTTAATGACAGACCGAGGGAGAGAGTGTAAGAAGTCAGACAGAGAAAGTGAAAAAGAAATCAAAACAGAGACTATAACTAGTGTTTGGCAACTCACGCTGATATGCTTGTTTTTCTAGCTGTGCACACACACAAACATGCTGGTTATTCTCTACTAATTATAGTAAAATGTGAGGCAGCAGGCACATCACCTATAAAAAGTGGTTCACTGAGCTGCTGCTGAAGATAAGTTTGAATGATAAACTTTGTTTGTGACCCTAAAGGCAACTGACGAGTCAGCAACCTGGGATGGACACAGGTAATTAAGTACATCTTGTGCGCATATTATGTGGATTACAAATACAAGTGCTTTAGCGGTGTTTGCCATGAATTACTACACTTTGTCTGACTCTGACTCTGTGTGTGTGTGTGTGTTCTACTTGACTGTGTTCGCATACTGACCCTTCTCTGATGTTTGCGTGTGCTGACTGACAGCCTGTCAGCACAGCGAACGCACACACATGGCAGGCGGGTGAGACATTCCAGCTCAGACTCCTCAGGCTCAGACTCTACAGCTGAATCGGCGAGCAGTAGCTTTCATTCCAGGAGTCCCAGCCCAGAAGCTCAACCAGATCCTGTATCGCCTGCCAACACTCAGCTCCCGTGTGACAACAAGGAGGTACCAGTTCTGAGCCACTGCCACCTCTTTTGCTTTCTGTCAGCCCTGTCCATGTCTGGCTTGTCTGTCTCTTCCTTAGGTTGTGCGCCTGCTGGGTGAATACTCCACAAGGAGTGGTGGCCTCAAGGCAGTTGGTGGCAGGTGTGGGGAGGGAAAGAGGAATAAGGAATGCATGTGAGCTGGAGAAGAGGATGGGTGGGGGGGATGAAGGCAAGAGGTAGCTTTGGGAATTAGTGTCTGGGTGTCATGTCAACTGGCTGAGTATTAAAGAGGAAAGCCCTCATGAGGTGGAAGCCATCAAGACTAGAGTCCCTGTCTACTAGACTTCTGCTCCCTTTTAAAACATGGGTGAAAAAGAGAGTATGGACTACTTATATTTTATTATCTCAGATAAATATTGAATATGTGACTTAAAGCTGAGGTGTAGAGCATGGTGGTATGATGGGCCCTTAAGGAGTGGGGCATTGTGTGGGTTGGTTTTGACTTGTGCTATGTGAGGAATGAAGGGGAAACCTGCTCCTCTTTTATGAATGGAGGGGCCTGTACACTTCATTACTAAACATGCACTACATTGGGCCCCTATAGAGAGGGAGAGGGAGTGGAGTGTGTGTTTGGGGGTGGGGATGGGGATGGGCATGTGGGGTGGTGGTTGGTGTACACCATGTGTTTTTCATTTACAAGGAGTGTTTGAGTGTCTCCCAAGAAAGACATGGGGGTTGGATTTGTGGAAGCAGAAAATCCAGAGTTCCAGGTAGAAAGAAGGAGAGAGAGAGAGAGAGAGAGAGAGAAAGAGAGAGAGAGAGAGAGAGAGAGAGAGAGAGAGAGAGGGAGGGACAGAAAAGAAGGAGGGAGGGCAGCTGAGACGGTACAAGAGATGCAGTGTCTTCTCTGGAAAGAGGGCGAGGGATGTGGGGCGGGGGGCTCACTGTTTGACTTGAGGAGTGGAGGTTTAATTTAGCTCTGGTCAGCTAAGAGTGAAAAAGAGAACGCAAGACAGAAAAAGAGGGAGTAGGAAGGAAGCTCGCTCTGCAGCTGTAAGTATCTTCTTCGTTGTTTTAATTTAAGTAGAAACTCCTCTCTCTCTCTCTCTCTCTCTCTCTCTCTCTCTCTCTCTGTGTCTCTCTCCCTCTCGTGGTCTTCTAATTCTTATGGTTAACAGGCCAGTTGTTAAGCAAACATTAAGTGAGTCATTTGGCATAATTGGATGGGGGTTGCGCTACTGTAAGCACAGATGTGGACTATAGCAACAGGAGTCAGACCATATAGTAAGTAGGGTTTTGGAATGTTGGAATTTTTATAGAACTAACATTTTTTAGACATGAGTCATAATCCAGGTTTGCCATTTGAAGTTTGAATAGATTTAGACCAGCTGAAGAAGTATCCATAGTGTGAAGTAAATATAGTGCATTTTAAGTGGTTGTATTGGAATGTGCAAATGTTGTGGTGTGTGTACATTTGTTAGAGATATGTGTCACTCCTCATATAGTTAAATATAACACTGCATTATGTGCTTAGCCCCATTTCTCAGCCAGTAATGGATGTGAATGAATGTCTATGTGTAAAGCGCTCAGAACTTTCTGAAATTCATTTGAAATTAATCCAGTTTAATGGATTAATACCTGTCACGTGTCTCTGTGCTTCCCTCAGACCAATCACCCCTCTGCTGCCCAGTGGCAGTTGGATAAGTGGCTGAAGAAGTCCCGGAAAAAAACTGCCATCAGTGAGCATTATCCAGCCCAGAGCATTCCAGGACGCCTGCCCTCTCCACACACCCAGCGAGCCCCATCTCCAGCTAGATGCTGGGACAGCAATCAAGAATACAGCCCTAGCCAAAGCCCCATTCCCAGCCCACAGTTCAATTACAGCAACAACAACAGCCCTCTACCAAGCCCAGGGTACAGCTTCTGCCCCAGCCCCAGCCCATTCCCCAGCACTTGTCCAAGTCCCAGCCCTAGCCCAAGTCACAGTCCAATCTCCAGTCCAGTACCAAGTGTTTGCCCCAGTCCGTGTGGAACCCTGAGAGCTAGCCGTAGCCCTAGCCCTATACGTGTAGCTAGAGATCCTCCAAGAAGCCCAAGTCCAAGCTTACCTCCTTCCAGGGTTCATCACTACCCCGAGCCGAACCAAACACAACCTAGCCTAACAACAACTTCCCACAGGACAAAAAGTAGGTCATGGTTTACCCCGTTGCCTAACACTGATTCCAAGAGCAAGCAGACGAATAGTACTCATCCTCAGTCACCTCATTCGCACAGGCCTAAATCTAGACCTGCACAGGACCAAGACCAAAGTCAAAATAAATCCAAGGCCTCTGCAGTTTTGGACTCTAATGATAGTCAAAACCACAAATTTAAACCTAAGCCTAATTTTCATCCGAGCTCTAAACACCTTGTTGAGCCTCCCAAGGCCAAACAGACATCACCTTCCAGGCAAAATAGTTCTTTGAGCAACTCTAAACACAAGAACCGGCCTACATTTCAACCTAGGTCACAACTTAGTCCCACAAGAGCAAAGCATTTAACTCCCAGTAGTCGTGAAGCGAACCCTAGTCACAATTCTCATTCCCAGTCCACCTCTAAAACTGTCGCTAATTCTAATACCGGGTTGAACTCTAGATCCAGTCTTAGCATAAAACCTAGGGCTACAGCCCCAACTCCTGCACATGATATTCAAAGCAAAACATCACAGAAGAAACCCCAGTCCAAGGAAAGGGAAGCGGACCATAGAGAAGCTCATCTAACCCAAGCAGAGGGAAGAAAACACGAGAGAAAAGAGGACAGACATAAGCAAATCCAACAAGGGAAACAAGAGAGAAAGGAAGACAGGAGGCTGGCGGAGGAGCAGTTACTCAGACGTCCGTGGATTCAAAGTTCAGAAGACGAGGAAGAGGAGGAGGAGGCGCCAGCAAAAGAGAGGCAGAGGAGGAGAGAGGAGACAGAGAGAGGGGAAAACAGGAGAAGAAGGGAGCAACAGCATAGACGCGAATGGCAAATAGCCCAGGCCAAACACAGACTGCCTACCAGCGTCGAGCGACACCATCTTCAAGACAACTCACAACACCCAGGCAAGACAAGCAAGGGAGGGAGAAGTGAAAAGGAGAGAGCGTCACACCCAAACCCTTCATCTCCTCCTTCATGTACCCCAACTTCTCATCCACCATCCTCCTCTGCCTCTTCCTCTTCAAATTCAGATTCAGAATCTGAATATCGTGCCCAAGTCACCAAAGTTCCTGCAGACTCTACTTCCCACAAGAGACTTACCCAGAGAGGCCAACGAGGCCCAGGCAGACCTGACACCAACAGAACGAAGGCAGTGCACCCAAGTGGACCGGCCTCAGGTAAACCAAGTGAGGGACAGCAGAGTGAGGGGAGGCAGAAACTTTACACCCTGGTCCCATTTGGGCGAGGTGACAAGACCACAGTGTCCTCTCAGCGCGGGCTAAGAAATCTAGTGGTACAGATAGACCTCTGTCTTCTTAAAAGGGTCCCAGACAGCACTACCAATTCCCCTGTCAAAAAACCTTCCTCTTCATCCACCAAGGACAAGCAAAGAGAGGCTATGAAACACCTCTTTATGCAGGACACTGAGACGAAAGACGGCAAAAGGAAACGCAAGGTAGAAAAAATGAGTATTTATTTTTCTTCTTGTTTAAATGTGATCTGTAGATTCTTCAATCCATGCATTTATGTGTGTTTCTGTGTATGTTTGTGTGTATTTGTATGAACAGCTGGAGAATGGTGTGTCACACAGAGAAAGCAAGAAGAGTATTCCTTATACTAATGACCTCTCAGGCCACACAGAGTCTTCATTACACGCAACTGAGGACAACTTTTCAACCATGACCACACACAATGGGTAAGAAGACACATTTTGTTTCCTTCATATACACATGTTCACACTGCACTGTATGCACAAATGTGTCTATTTCTGTTTGAATATGTGTTTG
>JANJYP010015474.1:0-29210 GCA_024605115.1 Rastrelliger brachysoma | reverse complement strand
TAGACACATTGGCAAAAAGCAAGTCCTGTAGAGGCCAGGGTCTTACCACATTGCTTTCTAAAGAACGCCAAGAGACAGAGGAGTGAGGGTCAAACCAAGAAAGCAAGGGCCTGAGTACAAATGACCTGAAATAAAATTTAAAATTAGGAACAGAAAGACCACCATCCTCTGTCCTCCTTTGTAAAATAGACATTTTCAAGCGTGGTCGTAGCATCGAACTAATAAAATTTATGAGTCCTTATAACAATTGATTGTTGAGGTGTATATAGAGGGATATAAGTAATCACAATGTATCAGTCACCCTGTAGTTTATAATCAGTCAAGAGCACTTATAATGACCATTTTATTTATGAATCATTATAAGCTAGAACAGTTGATATAGTGCATCAACAAGCATTGTGTTTATGAGTGTAGTCATAATGCATTATTGATTGATTATGATGAGCATTATAATTTATTATGAATGCACTTATAATGCACTATAGATGTGGTCTTCATAGAAAGGATTACCCAAAATTTCTTTGGATTTTGGAAAATTAATTGATAGTTTTAATAGTCAAAGAGTTACTAAAACACTTACATTTTAAAGTCTTGAGGAGTGACAACATGGTTGCCAAAAGACAACAGGCTATGGCCTTGCTGTACCTGCATCACTTCCTAACAGAAAGTACCACTTTGTTGACCAAAGACAGCAAATCTTACATGCTCTAACTTCCTTCATCAGATAATCAAGAATGAAGTTCCCTATATTTTGGGAAAAAAAGTGTTCCCTTCGACATTACATGCTGTAAGTATTTGTTTAGTCAAACCTCACAAATGCAAGGCTTTTTCAATCTTAACAATCTGGATAACAAAAGAAAAGGGAGTAACTTCAGATAACCAACAGCAAAGTCATCACTACTCTCAACAGTCAATTTTAAAGGCTCCCCCACTACCAAAGGCACATTAAAATCCTCTGCTTGGATTAATAAATTCTGACCTGTTCAGTTTCGTTGTTAATAATCCTTAAAGATTCTTTCCACATATACATTATGACATAAAAAAACTGAATAGAACAATAATGTGTGTCTGATATAGTTTTTCCACAAAACATGTATAATTATGATGTTTAAATCCATAAAAAGGCATCTACTCCTTCTCCCTCAATAAAAATAAATCCAGAATACATTAAAATGCAAATATATTTCACTTCAGAAGTTTAACTGTCTTGTACTTCACTGTTAAGTCCATTCTCTGTGTTTTGTGCATTGGAGGTTTAAGTTTCCACATCACAAACTTGGTTGCAAACTTGACCAGGATTGGCTCAAAACACTTTGTGATGTCATAGATCGTGCTCGAAGTTACACCCCTTAAACTGATACTTTCAGGGAGGAACTTTCTGCCTTCAGCAGGTATATATTTTAGTCTACTGTTAAGCTGTAATTTGAGAAAGCTAGTGACACAGTTTGTGTCACAGCCATCATATTTCAAACATGTGTAATGGTGCGTTCACACCAAGAGCAAGTAAAGCTATAAAATTGTCTTTACTCTCTGTCATTCACCGCGCACCACTACTCTCTCTCCCTCCGAATTTTTGTGTTCTGTCTTTTTTTAAAAATTACAGAAATCGCCTCTTGTCCTGTCGCCTTTCCCGAGTTTCCCCAATTTGCAGCACGACTTTACAAAAGTGAGGAAAATTAATTTGATTGGCCGTTATCGAGGTGGGTGGGATGTTCAATTTTTGGGGTGGGACACTGAATGTTTGGATTGGAATTTGATTGGGTGTTGTTCAATGGCTCGGTGTGTGAGAGTGTTTAGCAGACGTTTATTATGTGACGATGGTATTCATTTGATTGACAGGTGACAGATCCTGATATCATTGGCCGAAAC
This sequence comes from Rastrelliger brachysoma, assembly GCA_024605115.1. Classification (NCBI taxonomy): domain Eukaryota; kingdom Metazoa; phylum Chordata; class Actinopteri; order Scombriformes; family Scombridae; genus Rastrelliger; species Rastrelliger brachysoma. The sequence continues at coordinate 27,341 of JANJYP010015474.1, read as the reverse complement.
ATACTGTATAAGGCACAATTCACAGCTCACACATCACTTCATTCATAAAATGTACGAACACACAGATGGCACTACAAAAAAGTTAGTTTAGGGATTGATCTTTTAATAACTTAACAAAATAACTTTATTAGATCATATCACAGCAGTGATTAATCACGTCATTTTTAATAGGAACTAAAGTACAGAAGGAACCAAAGTTTCCAAGTATGTTCCCCTGGGGTCCAAGCAAACGAAGAGTGTCTACATTTCGTGTTTTATAGCTGAAACGCGTCATAGCTAATTTGCATAAATTTAAACTGCTTTTAACTTTTTTAATTCACTCTATTCGCTCATTTTTTGTAGCTTGTAGAGTTCTCCCATAGAAAATGAATGACTTATGGTGAAGTTATAGCTTTACTCGCTCTTGGTGTGAATGCACATAGGACTCATATGCGCTAAGATGCACACAGACGTTCATATAACGTAACGAGATGACTTTTATTCACTGCTCAGGTTGCCATTACTTTTACTACAAGCATACATTTTATTGGCATGTGTTGAATAATGAATGTCATTTATTGCACCTTCAAAGCAAACAATGTACAGTGACTTATAATGTAATGTATTATATCTGCTTTTACCCACATTATTAATTCATTATATTAGTGATTATAATCATTATAAAATGATTATAGTGGATTACAACTTACCTTGCAAAAAATGTCAATCAGTGACCAGAAATTATTAAATCTAGTGATAATTGATCTTATAAAATGAAAATGTTTTATATGCCTTATGATTCTTGTTATAAAGCACTATTGATATTTATAGGTGCTTGTAACTATAACTAAACAGTAGCCTATTATAAGCAGATTGTAACACACAAATATATAGAAAGGAGCAGAATAGATAGTGTTACACAGCCTTCCCCCTTTCACTTTCTCTGTGTGGGAGTAGCTAAGGACAGAGAATGTATTTTCTAGGAGTGCTGAGTAGCTCACAAGAAAAAAAACAATGTGGCTGTTCAATATGAGCTTTCTAAGAACACACAGGAAGCTTTCTACATAGTTCAATTTGTAACATGGATTATTTTGGATCAGCTTCCAGCCCCCTGTCTTCCACTGGTTGCTCTTTAGGACCACTGGAGGATGTAACTGAATCCTAGACATGGTTGTTGTCATCCAGTTTTGTTGATCAAATAATCATTGTAGCTTCAGTAAAACAGCTATTGCCAAGTCCTTCCTCAGGTGTCAGTGAAAGTGGGAGTTACACATGAATCAAATGTTTTTCTGATGTAAGCTCTTTGAATGTGGAAAGGCTTCCAAAGTTTCGCAACACAGCCACGTTTCTGTAAAACAGGAATCGTGGCTGCTCTAACTTGCCCTCCATCTCATGTGTAATTGGTATATCACAGAGTTACTTCCATGTAGGTACAGGTGTACTACAGTATAACATCTATATTTGGGAAGCTAATACTATGATACTGTACATTGTATTTATAACAATATTAAAATGTAATCAGTTCCATCACTACTGGTTTAAACACCATATTAGGATTATTACGCTGTCAAGCTTCTAGGAACAGCAGTGTTGACACCGATGTGTTTATTGGCACAGGGCACAGAGGGAGGGACTGACTTCATAAAAAATAATCGTGTTACTTTGACGATTATATAACTATTTTATACACTTTGTAAAATGCAAGACAACAATTAAAAGCCGTTTGAGTCTGTTTTCAGCGGGTGATATGAATGTACATAATCATATTAAAGGTTTGCATAGCTATAGAAAGGACATGAGGCCGACACACATCCTGCAACAGCCTGTTTTTTTCTTGCTTTCTTTTTTTATGTGTGTGTAACATGACATAAGCGACAACCTTATTAATAACGCATCGTTTACATCTGACAAGGCTTAATCAGCTTAAGGTCCCGGGGTTTAACAAATTCATAGAACAAAATAAACATTTAAACTTACCTTCAGCAAAACACTAACAGTGTTGTGATCCGTCGCCTCTTCCTCCTCTTCTGTCTCATAAGTACACAGCCAGTCAGAATATCCTACTAAACATTTCCTGCCCCCATCACTCAATTTGACGCAAAAAACTTAACACTTATTGTCGTTTTGAATCTAGGTGTAACGAACGTTGATCGCCGAGCAACACGTCGAGTAGGCACGGACAACTTTTCTTTTTTTTTTTTTTTTTTTTTACCAACGCAGACTGTAGATTATGTCTCACTTCCCTATTACGCACGATGTGCCAGTAACTGAGGACCATTACTTCCTGCCCTCACGTTCAAATTCACACATGGCTGAGATGCAGTGTGTAAACCAGACAAAAATCAGGGCTGGTGTAGAGCAATATGGGGATGTGGGGATATAGTGTTTGTATGTAGTCTGGATGTTTTCTTGTGCAGCTGGGAAAGCCTACAATATGTTTTGGCGCTAATATGAACCCACAAGTCATGCTCTACTGTTGAAAAGATTATCAAGTACGCACACTGCAGTCTTTAATGTTTGAGGATAGAAAGTGTATAGCTTGAGCAAACTTAAACAGAAATGAAGTAAGCATCTACCGCCATTAAAACAGAAACTACAACCAGTTCTAGAGGGCTTAAGTGAACTTCCACAGAAGAAGACGTGGGCGGAGTAATGCTCAGTCATTTCGCTGCATGGTGTAACTTCCAGTAAGTCTTACTGAGACACTCGATACCATTATCTGCAGCTCGTAGTGACCTCAGGTCAAAAATTTTCCCAACTGTACCCACTTACGGGAAACCATTCAACTCTACCCAGTGATCGCCCTCTCAGGATTTTACCTTTCTGTTCTAGCTGCAATTTGATGTTTTTAGACCAATACATAGAGTATTTTAATATATCTCAGCAGTTGTTCATTGGTTGTGGTCTATTCCATCATCTGCTATTAGGTTATTACAGTTCGTCAGCTGCAAGCCTCCAGTCCAGTCAACAGCTTTCAACAGGTAGCCTACTAATTACATCTCCATATTTTATATTCACTTTTGTGTTAACATTTACATGCTAGCATATGCTAATATTGTATATTCATTGCTTGCTCTATGTATGGAATGAAATTTAACAAAAGGATCCTGTGTTTATATTTACATGTTTACGTGTGTATTTATAGGTATATTTTATTTATATTAATTCATAGTAGAGAGGTACAGGTCGGGCTGCTAGCCTCATTGTTGATGATGTTGCTATCACTTTTATACTCATAGGAGTAAGTAATGATGATGATAATAATTTATTATTGAGCAAAATGAAATAGAGATTGGGGATAGGAGTAATTAAGTTTTACTTTATCCTACTGCTTTTCAAGCATGTTTATATTTATTTACTAATCTGTAGGCTATTTATTTTTCTGCCTTTTATTTATTATTTGTTTTTTCTTATTGTTTTCTTTTCTTTATTTCTGTATGATTGTTTTGTCGGTTTCTTTCTTTTATTTTGTTTCAAATAGCTGCAGCATGTTCGTATTAAAGTTTCAAATCAAAAAACATATATCATAAAATACAATTTAGTGCTGTAGATAAATTAAGTTAGTTAAAAGTAGTAAGTAGTTAAAATTCATTCACTCTTGCCCAACTAAATACAATGCAATAAAATCCTACTTCCACATCACTGCACATCAATGCATGAGTAATAACAGTACAATGATATAAACATTTAGAATACAACAGATACTGTCAAAATTATATTGTATATATTTTATGTAGAGCCACCAGGTGTCGTTAAAGAGTTTTAATATTTTACAGTCCAGCAGCTGCTTAAATGGTTGATGGATTATTATTATTATTAGTAGTAGTAGTAGTAGTAGCAGCAGCAGCAGTAGTAGTAGTTGTTGTTGCTGCTGTTGCTATAGAAATAGTAGTGACAGTAGTATGTGCACCACTGATGAATCCATATTTTGATTGTTAAGTTTTTCAACAAAATAAACCCTTCCTAAAATTTCAAACAGACTCAGTCAGCTCCTCTGGCCCACAGTTTCTTGCATCAGCCACATGAGGGGGGTACAGACCTGCCTTAAACCTGCCGTTCCTCAATGTGGTGATGGGTCTATTTGAAATTAGGTGCCATCATAGCAAGATCTCTCATGAGTAATTGCAGACTACTCAACATGAGTATATTATATTCATTTTAACTGTTTGATCTGCTTCTAATGAATAAATATTTTGCTGCCATTCTCACATGGACGTCTCTGTTTCATTTGTTCTTTAACAGCAATGTGGTATTTTATTTAGTTATTCAGTGATCATATTTGAGAGGGGGAAAGCATTTTACCAGGACATTCCACCTGCCAAATCCAATTTCCTGTGAATTTTTGATTGACCTGTCTAATACAGAAACAATCCAGCTGCAAGGATTTGATCTTTTCCTTCCAAGGAACCAAAGAGTTTCCTTTGTTACATTTTTCCTCATGTGAATTAGGTTTCAGATTGTCTTATTTGTCTAGCTTGAAGCAGCAGATGTACTATATAACTATTGATTTTGATTTTCTCCACAGTTTATCTTTAAGTCTTGCTACCATGTTGAAAACAGCCAAATATAATAAGATCTAATGGACTTAGTCACATTACCCTAGGATAAATATTCATGATGATCCTAACCTTCCAGGATAGATAGATAGATAGATAGATAGATAGATAGATAGATAGATAGATCTATCTATCTATCTAGATCCTTGTGATAGATCCTTGTGAAAAATTGTTCTGCACTATACAGCACATCTGATACATTTGATGTTGTACGATGACAGGCTCTAAAAGTAGTAGCAGTGGTAGCGCTCCTCATTTTCAAAAAATATGCTTGATGGATTTAGAATTCAACCACAGACAGAATCAACATTTTAGCTGTTCTGCAGTGCATGTTTCTATAGCTCAGTGTTTGTATTATTGTTGTTTGGTCTATTGCCACTCTGTGTAAGCCTGTCGTCATTTTTGGGGTCCTCTTAGGTAAAAGGCCCTTACTGCAGTGTTGCAACATCTGGAACCAATACAGCTGTGCTGGCTATCTGTGGGACCAGGGGGCTCAGAGGTTGTGGGCTGGAGTGGAGGGGGTTGCGAGGGGTTGGGCTAGTTGCTGCTTTGGCCCTGGGGGTCCATGTGTCCCTGACTTCAAAATAGACTTGATTGCTAACAGCTGGCAGTCCTAACTCACCCAGTGTCAGAGCTCTCCTCTGATGTCAACCTTGTCAGTATCAAGGCCCAGACAATGTAGGGCCAGCAGGACTGAAAAGGTAGAAAGCACAATTGTGTCCATGTGAAATTAGATTCAAAGAATAACCTTTTTTCCGAGAGTTGTTACCATAAATGACCTTTAAATGAAGCTTACACTAAAGGTGTGTATGGACACCGCAAAAGTCAGATATTAAATTTGATTGCATTCCAAAAAGCATGTTTAAACTGTGTGGTGTTACAGGTAACATCAGCACAAAAATCCCAACAATATAATGTATGAACAAAATTGCTATTAGTGCAAATATCAGCTAAAAGCTTTAGCATCTACATACATTTAGACTACATGAAACTATTATTTGACAAATTATTCATATATAACTTCCTCCTATATATGTAGTTATATTCCTATATAACTACTTTATAACCCCAAGTATATAAATAGCAGTAATTAACATGTACGGTATATCTTTTGGTGAAATATATTTTGAGTATCACTTGTTCTTGGAGGTGTATCGCAGTGAGGAGACTGCATCTGTGCTGTGCCTTGCCATTCACTGTTAAACTACGAGTAAATAGGACAGCAGGTCATTAGCATCTTTTATTATCCAATTACAAACTCTGCTCGCCTAATTACCTCCAATCAGCAGGGAGAAGAAAGTGATTGACTTCCTGGAGGACAGGAATCACTCAGGACAAAAAGGACAAACTGGAATTCAGTCACATACTGGATAGAAAGAGATTCGCAGGAAGTATTTCTATCCATATATATATATATATATATATATAGTGTTTAAGAAAGTAATTATCACTGATAATCCTTCAGCCAAACCATCACATTGTGCAGGTGAGGCTTTTGTTACTCTATACATGACTCCAGCCAGTATTTTTTTTAATCAATATTAGACTTCCAAAACACTCAAAATCGTGAAATATGCCTCTCCATGATTACCAATGTCACATTTCCACATGGTGTGTTCTACCCTCACAAGGTTATGTTATTTTGTGGATTATGTTATTGAGTTTGTGACACAAAAAGATAGGAAATAATTTTTAAACAGCTGCAGAAATGATTATCCTTCATCAGAGTATGAAGGGCAGTCGCTGCACAAGGTTATACTTATAACAGAGCTATGCATCATTATTTGACAATTAATTACTCTGTCATCAACACTAGCAACACTGTTCTACTGGGATTCAGTCACAGATGTTTCAAACTCTGCTTTGACACTGCTATCCATAATTGGGTACGAATGGATCCTGTGTCAGGATTTCAACTAAATTTAAACTTCTTTGCACCCAGAGTTGTTCAGATTTACTTCTTCTCTTGGTTAGTTTGAGTCTTTGAAAGATGTCAGGAAAGGCCAGAAATAGCACTGGGTGGGCCGCTGGGACGAGCTGTTGTTTACAGACAGTGACAGGGATGAAGGACCTCTGTGCTCTGGTGCCGGGTCTGAAGCCTCGGGGGTGTGCTAGCACTGCTTCTGTTGCTGTTCTGGACGATGCAACACACATAAAACCACACAAACATGCAGGCCAGCAAACTTATGTGCACGTAGACGCACAAAACCCACACATGGACTAATTTTTCACTCCGCACAGACACACATTCACAATAAACAGAGCCTCAACAACTGCAGAAATGGTAGCACCCTCTGCTGACCTGTTTCTTTGTTTTATATTGACTTTACTTGCTGACTATACAAGCTACTGTGTTGTCAATCCAAGCTGATGTTAGAACAAATCCAAAACGTCACAACGTGTGTGTTTATAGGTTAAACGATTTAGCAATCAGTTTAAGTAACTCTGTTGACCTTAACATTGGGGTCAGGCCTGGCTACAAAGAGCGAAACATAAGGTAAGCACCACCATCATGTAATTTCTGCACTCTGGTCAATTGCTGTCCCTTGACTGCTGAAATCACAGAAAAACACAAAGAAGTAACTGCAGTGCAATCTTGACAAATTCTGTTTAATATTGTGTGATACTCTTCTCTTAAAATACAGTCTTTTCTGAGGTAGACCATTACAGTTCAAGAACATTATCATTTTTCAAAACAGACATCAAAAAAGACATGAAATAAATACTTTCATGTACAATATGCCGCAAAAATGAGGTAGAAATGGTTACAGAAAATGGTCATTAACCAAGAACAAGTTTACCGCAATAACAGATCAAAACATGTAAAAAATAAAAACTTGTTTTGTTGGACAAACTATCGGGAGTCATGTGTTGTCACTGTTTTTACCTGTAAGTCTTCATTATCATTTTATTTGGTTACATGTGAATAATCACTTGCATTATCAAGACTACGCAGCTTGAGGTTTCTATAATTTGTAAATGTGTTTTCAGTTTCTTAGATGGTGAACAGTATGCACAGTGGGGGTCATTCTGATTGATCTGGCTGTATGACATGACTGAAGCCACCAGCTGGAGAGGGAAAGCTGCACTGTGATATAGGGTTGCTGGACATCAATCAGACCACTTCCACTCCAGAGGAATCAGTACAAGGGAAAGGGTGGTGGAGGGGGGGGTACAACACCACATGGCCACTGGGGCTTGTGGCCAGGGGGCAATCCAATCTAATGAGATTGCATTGGGGAGACAGAAAAAGAGAAAAAGAATGATGAGGAAGGGAGGGAGAGGGGGGAGAGGAAAGGGGGAAGGAAATATTACATCATACTGTGTATACCTCCTGAGGACCATGGCAACAGTCTAATACGCACAATCTCTGTACCTGCAGTCCAGTGACCAGGTTTTTCCAGCTTGTTAAAAGAGAACTGTAGGAAGGTTTCTCTGGATTGTCTACACGTTGGGGTCATCCACAATATGTACACATTAACTGCAACTATTTAGACTTTGAGATTTGCTAAAAAAAAACTGTTGCCTTTTTGAGTATTGTGCTCAGATGTTCACTATGAGTGCCCATGTGATTCTGTGCATTATATTTACATTTTCAAGTGATATTTTGCAGCTTTAAAAAAAAACAGCAGACATGCATATGCAGTATGTGTAAATGCTACATAACACAAGAAATTGCAAGGGGTTTGTCCAACAAAAAAAGGAATATTTTCTGTATTCTACATTGCATTCCACCATAAACTACAATAAAAATAAAGGATAAAAGAACATAAAAGAAAACTTATTTATATATTCATATATAATAATACATGGATTTATGGCATCAAATATCCTTTGAAATACCTGAATTACATTCAATGTTACTCTTTGTAGCATATTCAAGTTTCTCTCCCGAGGTAAAAACCCAGCTGCAGTGGGTAATAAAAGACTGTCAGGTTTCTTCTCACCCCTTTACCTTGCTCCTTGCCACTCTCCACTAAGACCCTAAGATTACATACATTCTTTATTTTATATTTCTGAGGTAAAAAAAATTCTTCCTGAGCATTTCAAACAAGACTACACACTACGAAAACAAAAGGAATAAGTGAAATAGAAAACAGACACACTGTGGGCAAAGCTGTGTGCAGGTGATGTTGTTTTGTAGGATTCTCAGGAAAACTGCAGTGGTTGAGGAATGTGAGATAAATACCAAATTTATATGGAAGTCAAGGAAAATAACCCAACAATAATAAAGTAATTTGTCAGTGAATTGTACCATTTTATGTGTATATAGTACCAATGATGAGTTCAGTAAAGATACATATGAAGTATTTCTACAACCAAACATGCTGAGTGTGACTGAAAGGTTTCACTTGAATGACTGATCTCCAGGGAAGGGGCAGCTGCATGTGTGGAAATCATAAGTCATTTGATTTTCTTTATTTTTCAGTGTAGCAAGAACTGTTTTGATTTGGCAAGCAGCTGTTGAGACAGATTAATCTTTTTTGATTTGAGGACCAGTCTGCTTTGAGAAATATAACAGCAAATCTATGTATTCATTTGGTTTGACATATTTTTGGTCAAGAAACTGGTTTGCTGAAAAGTTGCAGATTCCAAGCCCTTCATGCTAAATGATTAGCATAATCCAATAACTAAATTAACATTAAGATATCATGGAAGTGTACTGGCAATAAATAGAATCCTGAGAGTAGCAGTCAAAAGGGGGATTTTCCAAACTCTGATTATCCATAATCTTGGACCACGTCACCTAGCAACAAATAATTGATTTTGTCCTGGACCAAGGCTAATCAGGATCTCTGAGAGTATCCAAATAACTATTTATGATTTTTCCCATTGACCAAATGACTAAAACACTACCCCACTCAACAAGGCCTATTCATGTTTCCTTTCTTTGGGAAAAATTAAAATATTGATATTCATAGCAAAAGAAAAACAACACACCATGGCATGCTTATGCCAGTAAAACTACTTTGTCAGCTCTCCTGTACCTTTGAGCTTTTCTGGCTCTTTTGGCTGCATAATTGGTAATTACAAAACAACAACAAAACATTCCCAAGGCTTGCCATGTCATAACAAAGACGGGATCACAAGACAGTCCGAGTACAGTGACTGGCTGCTTTTTCAGTGGCTATACATCTTGTTCCACTCTATACAAGTGTCCAGTTCTTTTGTGGTGGTGTGTGGGCGCACCTTGCAGAAGGCATTCTCAAAGTCTGTGAAGGCTGGGGATTTGGAGACTGAGGGCAGGCCATGGATGGTTCCAGTGGGAGAGGATGCTGAGGACAGTGCCTGCTGGCTGAGTTGCAGCAGCTCCCACACTGAGAAACCCTCGGTGCGCTGTAGCACAGCACTCAGCTCCCTCTCACTCAGGCTGCAACCCTGGGGCGACAGTGCCTGTAGGAGGACCTGCCTACGCATTGCCACATCTGGCAGGCCAACATGATAACGCTTGGCAAAGCTCCGATGGACTGCATCTTGCAGTAGATCTGGCCTGCCAGTGGCACATACAAGAATCACCAGACCTGTGCTGCCCACCTGGGCTTTCTCCAGAGTGGTGAGCAGTATCTGTCTCAGCCCCTCCTCCTCCATGGCCTCCACCTGGGTGAGCAGTATCACTGAAGGCTGCCGTGCCACTGCCACCTGCAACACTGACCCCAGAATGTGCTCTGCCTCAGCCTTCCCTTTAGATGCCAGCATTGCTCCACTCAACTGGTAGAAGGAAGCCCCCACCTGTGTAGCCAAAGAACGAGTCAACGTTGTCTTACCCCCTCCCCTGGGGCCAAACAGTAGGACGGTTCTTGGGGGCCGCATAACTGGACTGGGTCTCAACACAGGCCACAGCAGGTCCTCCTCCATGGCAGCCTTGACATGGGTGAGCCCAGCCAGCTCGCCCCAGCTTAGGGCCGGAATGCAGTCCAAAAACTCTCCATTGACAAGGTCCAACACTCGTGGGTCTGGGCTCTTCAGAGTCTTAACAGTTGGACCACACAGTGGAGGGCGTTTGTGGGCCTGTGAGCAGTGCTGCTGTTGCTGTTGGGTGAAGCCCTGTTCTGCCACTCCATTCTCCCCTGTTATGCCTGCAGGTGGGCTGTACTCCCCTGCTGCCCCATACTGAGGAGACACCAGGGGCTGAGAGGAGGGTTTACTGGACTTGAAAGTTTGAGGGTCTGTGCTGCCTGAACTGCTGAAGCCGTTTCCCTGGCACTCTGTTTTATCATTCACACTGTATGGTGAGTGTCCCCCAGCCTTCAAGGTTTCATAACTATATTTCCTATAACGAGAGCTATCTCCATCCTCATCCTCTTCTACACTCATCTCAAAAGCTTTTCTTTTTAGTGTCCCTCCAGATTCAGATGTGCCAAGATTGGTGTTCTGATAACTATAGCTGCCTCCTACAACCGTGGGCCTTGATGGAACTGGAGTAGGGGCTGGCAGACCCGAGGGCAGGTACGTTGCAGAGGGGTGGTTATAGCTGGGGGCAAGGCTGGTTTGGGGAGGGTATGTGCTGGGGGGGTAGTTATAGACAGGTGTGGTAGGGCTATAGCTGGGCACCAGAGTTGGGGTGGATTGGAGGGTGTGGAGCGAGGCAGGGGGAAGTGCTGCACTAGGTTGGGGACAGTACCCTGGCGAAAGGTAGGTGCCATTGTAGCTGGAGGGGTACTCACTGGAGCCACTGCAGGAGCTGCTGCCACTATAACCAGAGTCTGAGAGGGTACTGTTCACTACTGACACACTGCTGACCCCAGGGGGGCCAGCGGATGTGGCTACAGACTTAGGACCTGAGTGGCTGTCATGGCCTCCAGGGGGCACTAGGGAAAAGGAGGCATCAGTGCTGTGTGTCAGCGGCCAGGGCTCCAGCTCAGTCTTCTGACCGTTGAGGCCCCCAAAGGCCCCTGGCTCTGAGTAGGTGCCCACAGTAGGTGGCCGGTCATATGGTGAGTCCAGTACACCAGAGTACTTCTCGGCATAGCGCTTCAACAGGTTGGAGGCTGTGAGGGCAGAGATGTCATCATTTGCCCATGCGTAGTTATGGGAGGAGCGGTTGCGGCCAGAGTAGAATTCCGACTTGTGGGCCGGAGAGGAGGTGGTGGAGGAGACATCCAGGTGCTGCTCAGGCCACTGGCTGAGGGGCTGGGCATGCTCTGGGTTCCAGTGCATCTTTAACAGACCTGGCAAAGAAAGACATGAGGGGATTGTGATTACAATCATGTTAGAAAATAGGATATTGATGCTGTATGACTGATAATCTTTAAAAGAACCTCAGCTGTATAGGTTCCTTATAATATTATGATCAATGTGGATAAATATAGGGTCATCATAAATTGCTTTCTTTGCTGCTTTCTTGTTTTGACGAGGTAGGAGAATTAAGTCCCAAAATTTAATTTTAGCATTTACATAAATGCAGACATTACCTAAGCTTCAAAGGTGCCAATATATAGAAATAACTTAACAACTTAACATATGTTGTGTTGTGTAGCTTGGCTCACATGTTGCAATATTAACCATTTTTGAATGTGACACACCCTCTGCAAGACATGGAACTATGATGTATTAATTGCCATTAAATACAATAAAAAGATTAAAAAAGAAGAGGACTTATTTTGGGTCCTTAAATTAATATGTTAAAATCTTTTTCACCATGCTACAGGAATATAGGAAGAAAACACAGTAATCCTCTTGAAAAACGGATAAAGGAAAAGTCATGACCAGGAATCTATATGTTAAGGTGATCAAAACACTACTGCACTAATATATTAGTTTGATATACTGTAGATTGTTGAACAAGACTGCGCATTGTTTAGACAATCATCTGCTTTCCTCACTATCATGTGCACAGTAAAACACAGTTTGAGCCCCTGCAGGCAGCCAGTGACAAGAAATAGCCTTTCTTCTATTTGGAAAGGACTCTTTTTCAGTGTTATGCATGGTAGCAGAAGGAGCTCAGGTTTCCCTGAGTGACAGGGGACATTAAAAATGAGATGTAGAGAGAAAGAGAACGTTGCAGAAATAAAGAGGGTGAAAGCAGATCTGTAGGCTAAATGTGTTGTTTTGCAGTTTCCCAGCTTGTGTTGGAGCAGTGATAAGATCCCACTACTATTCCCCCGTGCCGCTAGCATCTGCAGGTCTCCCAGAGGAGCTATTGTTATCTCCCTGTGCATGTTGCTCTGAATGCCTGCTCCCTCTGCCCTCCACCCCCAACTACCACCCACCAATCACCCACCCACCGTACACCAGAGCTCCAAAGGCCCAGTGGCCGGCTGAACTGAGAGAGGGTGGGAGGAAGTGTGTGTGTGTGTGTGTGTGTGTGTGTGTGTGTGTGTGTGTGTGTGTGTGTGTGGATAGTTGTGTGGATAGTTGTGTGGAGAGAGTGAGAAAGAAAGAAAGAAAGAAAGAAAGAAAGAAAGAAAGAAAGAACGAGGGGGTTGGGTTTGGAATTGCAGCATAGTGTGCTATTCATCAGCACAGTCTCCCATGGAACATTGGGAAAGTGGAATGTCTGTTCCTCTGGCTGACTTCAGCATTGGCTGAGGTCTGATTGATCATGGCTGCTTTACACTGAACTCATTGCCAAGCTGACAGAAGAGAGGGCAACCGAAAAAATAAGATATTTTGCTTCATGAATCCTCTATGTCCCCTCATGCAATGGTCTAATGGTTTTCAGTTCAAATATTGCACAAACATTGAAATGAATGGAATCCTTTATCCAAATGTATAATGCATCTGGTACTTTTCAATGTTTGCATACAATGCTGTCTAATCATTATTATATTTTACATATGTATATGTGTACATATACTGTATTTATGTATGTTTGAGAGGGAGACAGACAGGAAATAAAAGAGAATGAGAAATTTTATGAGATGTAACAAAGGTCCCTGGCTGCAACAGAATCATATCAGAGATGCTGCAGTAATGATTTGGGTGCTGGGACACATGTACTGTCAATGCTTAGAGTGTGTGCATATGTCAGATACTTCTCTATCCAAATATCTCATATATGTGTCATTACTAATTATATTACAACATTATAGTTAAGCAATAGTGTATTTCACAAGGACTAGCACTACCTCTCACTAAGGCATTAGCTTGACATTCCACACATAGCTTGGCATTATTGAACTGTCACAATTTACCCTGAGGTGAGGACTACTCCAGCCAGAAACAGGGAGGTAAAAAAGGAATATGGCAAAAGCCGTCATTACTGACTTCGCTGCCGTCCCTACAGTGGACGCCTGATGATTCATTATTCATGGCAGTCTGTGTGTGTGGAGCCAGGCTTCTTATTGCCATTTAAATCAAATCTCAATATCCACAGCCTGCAATTCTGCTCCTGCTTTCCCACTCTAGCTCACTCCTAAACTTTGGCCTCTTTCTTTACCCTCTTTCCAAACCTCAGCATGTGTGTGTTTTCAGATTACGTCTGTTATTTATTCAGTCAGATGAGACCAGCAGACCAGATGGCCGTTGGATTATCATGTCCTTCATATTCAAATCCACTGCCTTAAATTCCCAATGGCCAAACCAGTTCAAGTACTTCCCTAAGCTTCAGCAAACCCACACAGCCACACACCCAGTGCAGAAAGATGTACAAGAACATTTTCACACTCTGAGTCTGTTCACTTGTATTTTCACAAACATACTGAAGACATTGCCTTGTCCACACCCAGATGACCACATATTTTTGTTGCCTGACTTTCAGGTCTTTGTCCAGAAACCATATATGTCCTGCAGACCCTTCCCATCTGCAGCCCAACCAGTTTTTGAGCAGCCCCAATAATGGGGCCTGTGTGTGACAGAGATGGATGAGAGCCCAGGGGAGCTCATAAAACCTGCAGCAGGGAGGGAGGGATGGAAGGAGGGAGGGAGGGGAAAGAGTGGACAGCAGGCACTTCGTCCTCTCTATGCGGACTATAGCGGACATTAGAGGACTCAGTGAGGCGGGCTAACTGCTGTCCATTCCATCATCAGAGTAGCACCAGTACAGAACAGACTTACACTACCCCCATAACCAATGTAATGGTCAGCTGCCCATACCTGAGAAACCAATTTACTGTTAAATTTGAGAATACAGTAATTACTTTCTAGTCTTTTTTTTTAAGTGAATTATATATATAATTCTTCCTTTATGTACACAGTAAGTTACATGAGTGATAGGCTGCCACTCACCCCTGATGAACGCAGCAGGGTTGTAGTACAGTCTAGCCCTTTCCATGTAATTAGATCTTGCCTTCTGCTGGATTGTGGATTTTAGAGCAGCAATGCTCCACATTAAACTGAGCAAGATCTAATCTACACTTCTGCTTAAATCAGAGCCATCATGTAGATTAATTCACTAGAGGGCCAGGAAGAAAGCTAAGATTAGAAGTAGGAAATCAGGACAATGTGGACATCAGGACATACTGTCAGCAGCAGTGCAATCATTAGATTAACTTCAATGCATGCTTCAGTGGGATGCTATTGTAAATTTTCCTTTACATCATACATATATATCATGATACAGCTCCATAATGCAATTCTGTGACTTTTCTCTTTCATGCGATGTACCTATCAACTATTTTTTTTCAAAAGAGAGTGGGAATGTCTGCATTTATTAATGACAAAGGTAGCAATTCTCAATCAAGTCTTGAAACGCAGGTCTGTGGTGCAGGTTTGGATGGGTAATAAATAAAAAAAGGTCATTATTACCGTTGAATTTATGGTGAAGGTAACAGAAATACATTGTAATACGTTGACCAAATTATGTATGCATATATGTGACCAGCCTGCTTTTCTGTTGTCCGATGGCCTCACTTGGCTGCAAGGAGATTGATAAGAATGTTGCATATGTGCAAATTAAACTTCCCACTGAGTGTGTTTTTTCTTGGCCCCAGGAGAGACAGATGTTCCTCTGCTGACTGTCTTACTGTCTGTGCGGCCATTGTGGTGGACGGCCATCTAGCAGACGTGCGTGGCTCGGACAATCCAGTTGGCCCTGAGACAAAGCTTGAAGGATCCTATTGTCAGGGGCCTGTCTAATTATGGAAATCTTATTAATCTATTCAGCAGCAGTCCACTGACAGCTTTTGTGTCAGGCCAGGATTTATTGAGGGATCTCTGTGAGCTGCACCCTATTGTAGGAGTGCGTGATGAAGACAGTGGCACGGCTCTCTTCAGCTGAAACAGGCTTTGAGGAGGTCCTAAAAATTAAAATTAGACCGCATATGGCTCAGGGGGAATGTGTTAGGTTCATTTGTGATTTCTGGCCTCAAATGCTCATTTTGCCACCTGCAAAGTCACTGAATTGTCTATTGACTGTGAAATCAAAGCAGCTTTTAATCCATAACGGCTGGTAGTACTCTAGACGGTGTTGTGGTTTCCTATAAAAGAGGTATCAGTGGTTGAGGTGAAACGTTATCTTGGCAGGAAGCCCAAAGGCAGAGGGCTCCAGCGCCATTTCACAGCTCCCCTGGGGTCCCTTTCCCCTTCTCCATTCCTGATACTTTTTGTTTTTTCCTGCCCCGAGGAACAAAACAGACATGGATGCAACAAGCCTTCTGGGACAGCGTGCTATTAAACTGCACCGACTGTGAAGAGGCTGCTTGTAAACAGGAGCGCTGTGGATCAATCCAATCAGGGCTCCATTCAGGGTTGAGCTCTATCCCCACCCACAGACTACCAACATGTCCACTCCATTGTATAAATCCATACAGAGACACATACATGTACAGAGAACTATAAACGCTTTGACGCTTTGTTGCTGGTTTATAACAAACTGTTAAGATGTATCATGATGTAGACCTGCAGGTTGCTTTAAAAAATTATACAGCAACAAGAAATAAAGGCAAGAATTTATTTGAAAAGTTGTCTCTGAAGGTCATGATATAAATATTTTCTGTGGAGACATTGTGCTCTTTTGCTCTTAATGAGTCTGTTGGCTAAAAGACTTCCACTGCAAAAAGGTAATTCTATTCATCCAACTTATGTATTTACCAATACCTGCTTCATAAGAAACTTCCAAATTCACTAGCCAGATATTATCAGCAACCAGGAACTGATGCAGCGAACAAGACAACAACCTGAAGAGGAAGAAATCCTGTGGAGATGAATTGGTCACACTCTTTGCACGCCTGTATCCAGCACCACAAGACATGCCCTCTTTTAGAATCCATGAGGAAAAGGAAGAGAAAAAGAAACACCTGGCACGATGACCTGGAGGCAGACCAGAGGAGAACTGACCAGCTATAGCAATTGGCCTAAGACTGGGATTCCTGGATAGCCTTTGGTGGCAGCCAGTGTCCAAAGTGGGGTCATAGGCTTTAAGTAAACAATCTATTCAACAAGGAAGTATGTATGTTGAAAAATGAACATAAACAGGTTCACTTCAAGACAAAATTCTTTATATACATCTAAACAACCATTACAGTGTAAAATGCTTTTGAGAATGCTGTTCTGGCTGTTGTGGCAGTATGTCAGTATTTCAGTTAAGACAACATCTCAGAAACTGCTGCTTTTAGAGAAAAAGGCTTGAAATGAATGCAGCCCAGTTCCAGTATAAAACACACAAATGGGAAACGACAGGCAGAAAGTAGAGAGAAGGGCAGTGTGTGACAGACATTACATTTGTGCTGATAAATCACAAACCTGATGCTCTGATGACTGCATAAGATGTTTTGTATTCAGCAGGCACAAGCTGATCAATGAGTTGTTGGAGGAAACTCTTGCTTGCTGAACACAAATATGTAGAACACTTTCTTTCAAGAATCTTTAAAGACAAACATATCAAGTAAACAGCTCTGGTGTGCAAAGCAAGAAGCCTCTGTACTCAGAATCTGTTATTTATCAGTTTGTTATCTTGATTTGTTGTTGAGTCTTGAAGCCCTTTAAGTCCTCTCTTCTCAAGTTCACTGTGATTTATGACACTAATATCAAGCAGGACATTCTCACTAGACTGGCCGCTGCATTCTACCTGGTCTGTCGTAAAAACACCAATCTGAGCGGCCAGCCACATTTCACATTGTGGCAGGTGGAGACAGTGGAAAATTGTCTTTGGACGTTCTCTCACTTTGGTATGAAACACACATTTTATCAGCTCTTGCACAGTTTGTCCTACAGACTGAAAATGGTGATGAATTCCTTGCAGATATTGTGGATTATATATGTTGTACTATACCAGTATTACACAGACACCACGGATGCTGAATAGCCTCTGTTATCATGTGGTGTTGTGCCAAAATACTGTTAAAGGAAGCATGAGGTCAGTGCTTGAGAACCTTTTCAAACCTCCTTGAGACTGGGATAATGTGGACAAGGGACAACAGGGATCATAATTTATCAGCCATGCATAATTGGGCATTGCTAGGGAAAATTATTATAAATCTATGTGTTAGTCACAGGGCTGCTATCAATCAAAAGACACACAATCCCACACTTCCACTCTGCCTCTTGCTCCCACTGGCTCATCTGCTCCTTTTTTCATGGCCCTAAAAAGATGTAATAACAGAAGAGTGCGGGAGCTCTGGCAGTGTGGAGTTTTCACACCTGCTGCCCAGAGCACAAGTAGATGCAGTTTTTTTCAAACATGCCTCACCAGTTCAATCCCAGGAGGAAGAAGCACATCTCCTGCAGTGGCATTGAGGGATGTCCTCTGTGTGTGTCTCTCTCTATCTCTGTTCTTTCCTCTTGCTGCGGATAAAGCTATCTGTACTCCATGTATCAGAGTGACAGTTTGACTTACTCTTTTTTTTTGTTTCCTCTCCCTTTGGGAATGTTACAGGCCAGCTGTCAGAATGGTTTTTGTCTGTGTGTGCAGCTAATACGGTTTTATTACAAGAGAAAGAAACTATGACAATGGTTTACTGTGTATTTTGCAGCTGGGTATATATAATGTCTGCAATAATAAAATCAGTGAGAGTAAATGAGAATTATTTTCAAACCAATTTTTCAAATGTTTACCCACTAAAATGAAAATTTTCACACAATTAGCAAATCTTACATGCAAGAAGCAAAACACCTGTCCAGAGTTGCACACCAATAAGCACAGACTCAGCTTCACACTTTTTGCAAAACATTACAGACTGATTTGCACAACTATACATATTTTCACACCTTAGACCAAGATAAGGATTGTGAAGCTATTTCCTTCTCATTACAAAGCCCTGGCTTGCCAATGATCACACTAGTGAACATACGGGATAATCACATCTACCAGGTGTGGAAACACAAATGTTGCTGTTGTATTGAAAATACAACACTCTGGCCTGATACAGCTACATGGAGAGATAGTGATTAGAGTTACAGTATTGTTGCTTTTGCTTTTGTTGCTTTAGTTTTTCTTCAGAGTTACAAATGCATGTACTTCATACAATAATTTTTATTTGTCTACACATAAGAAAACTGCTATTTGGTTGTTGACTGACATGTTACTGAGTACATGGTAAGAAATAACTATTTTCTGTCTGCAGCATCAGTGTTGTGCAGTGCTTGTTAAGTTTATAGTATGTGTGTCCTTTCTTTGTATACCTCAAAGTAATGATGAAGAATATGTTGAGTTTGTCAATATATTTTTGCTATCTAAATTATCCCATAACCAAGCTCTCAAACAATAGTTCTGAATAAAATCCATCACTCTATTTTTTACAAATGTGTTTTGAATTCATTAAAGTAGTGTGTAATAGATTGAAACAGTGTACTGTTATTGAAAGACTGTGTTTGTGACATGAGAACAAAATAAGATTTTTATCAATTTGTTTATGTTTTTGGCTGATATGTGTTCTGCAAATTGGGTGTGGTGTTTGGTTAATTGTGTGAGGTGTTTAGAAAAAAGGGAACCCTGTTTTCAAAATTGTATGTAAACAATTGAAAAAAAAGTATGATTTTCCAATTCATTAACAGAAAAAAAAAATCCAGTGCCATTAAAAATTGTTGTTTTGGATAGTGGATGGAGTGGAGCAGGAACCAAACTACCTGATGACATTTGTTAAACATTGATTCATTGACAAACGTGTTTAGAATTGCTTATGATAGTGCAGCAAGAAAATACCCATCTGAGAGCGTGCTCATTTTACAGCCCTTTTCTCAGCACTCTCCAAAACTAGAAAGCCTCCAGAATAATTGCTGGATGCGTCACTTCATGCTCGTAATTTTAGAAACAACTCCCCCATCCCCCGTGCCTGCTAACGCACGTCCACAAATGGCAGAAGCCCATCCACCCCCCTTCAAGAAAAACAGGGTCCCTATTTTCTGTGACTGCAGGCTGGCTTTAGGTCATTGTGTCCACTAATATATCAAAGAACAGCTGTCCTAAGGCTCGGTGATGACCAATCACCCCTTCCATCTGTCTCACTCACCCAATCTCTGCTCTATCTCCCCCTCTTCAGTCTATCTTTTCATTGCAATCTCCTTCTTTCCGTGTTTCTCTGCTTCTCCACCTCTCTTATTCCCCTCTATTCCCAATGCGCATGTTGCGTTCCCTCCTTTCTGTCCAAATCCCCTGGCCCCTCTGTGCTCCCAGCTTATAGTCTCAGCACATGGGCAGCTTTGGGATTTGTTTTCTGTTAGCACACATGCAAACCGAGCAATATCTTCAACAGTTCATTCTGTGGCAGTGTGTTTTATGATCACTGCACAACAAACACCTGATGGCATACTGATTAAAGTATGTTATTTCTCAAGTGTAGTAATTTACTAATTAGCTGTGTTGGTCTGAAAGACACTGCGCCTTATTGTTGAGCTCTGAATACTGCTGCCTCAGGAATCTAGTGAAGTGTTGCCATCCAAATGAGCCTCACCACCCTGCTTCTTAATTGGACCCTTAACGGGAGCGGAGGTCACCTTAATGAGCTGATGAACCCTTGGAGAGACAGAGGACAGGGCCAGTGGATTCACAGGGCCCTGGGTCCCTAACCTTGCTGTTTTTGTGGGCAGAGACACATGCAAGCACACATGCGCGCACACACACACATACACATGCACACACATACACACACTCACACACAGACTGGGGGCTAATTAGAGCCCATTCACACCCTACACTAATGATCCCGGCTCTTATTCACACACACTTTAGTAGGCTGTGTGTTTACTCAAGGGCCTCCCAGGCTCCTCCAATTCACTACTCATACCACTTTGCCCACAATAGGGTAGATGCCAGTGTGGCCCTCCAACCTGCTCCTTCAGCGGCCAGAATGAGATCCACTCCTTCTCTCTTCTATACAAACTGCTCGATGACTTAGAAGAGTCCGTCACAAAAACATAAAAACAGAGCACAACAGAAAGAAAGGAAAGGGAGAGGGGTCAGTCAGAGGAGAGCTATAAAAACTGCCAGATCTGGACTCCTGTGTGTGTGTGTGTGTGTGTGTGTGTGTGTGTGTGTGTGTGTGTGTGTGTGTGCATGTGTGCATGTGTGCATGTGCACTGTTTTAAAAGAAAAGGTATCGCTACACCAGCGGGGGCCCCCAGCAACAAGAGTTAGGGCACTCCTGGGTTGGCGGCCTGGGACTGATTTAAGAGTGTGTTTGAAGTGCAGATTACAGATTCTTTGCACCAAATCCCTCCAGGAGTATCCATGGCCCCTGGAATCTCTCTCAGGTTTCTTCTCAGGTCCGGCCAAGGCTGCTCGCCCCAGCTTGAAGTCCTCTGGACTGGCCAGAGACAAGGGCCAAGACCGGACACGTTAAGTAAGAGTGAGACACACACATATATGAATCCACCACATTTAGACTGTATATCTCAGAGGAGTCTTGATAACAAAGACAAAGAAAATATATCACTGGGTGTACCTCTTACCGTGTGTCACGTGGGCATTTATACAATTAAGAATGTCTATGTACAAGGGCACAAATACCTACAACAGGAGTCAGAAGTAGCATTGAGGAGCAGGAATGCTCCATGTTCCCACAAAAGGAATTCCAACATGGAGGTGAGAGTCTTCGCATATCCTGTACATATGCACAGTCCCTCACAGTCAGATTTGTGCTCTGCAGAATCATGACTACGGTCTTTAACTAAAAGACAGTGAGCTGCAGTGTCATCAGCAAGCACAAGGGCGAGTTTATGTGTCACTGGTCTGAGAGTAAACAGCGTGACTACTTAACACTGCTGTGTGCGCTCATATGATCTCTCTAGCTACATACATGTACACACACTAGCAGGCTGTTCTGA
This sequence comes from Rastrelliger brachysoma, assembly GCA_024605115.1. Lineage (NCBI taxonomy): Eukaryota > Metazoa > Chordata > Actinopteri > Scombriformes > Scombridae > Rastrelliger > Rastrelliger brachysoma. The sequence goes on along the minus strand of JANJYP010015474.1, from coordinate 5,667 downwards.
AATGATTTCAACCCTGCAAAAGCACTGCAGAATAGAGTTACTCTGCACAGGAAAAAAACATCAAACTATTAAACAGAACAGATGAAAACCAGCATTATGTCCTCATCATAAAAACATATCACACACAGAGGCTAGTATGTAGTGTACTGGAGGGTTCCCAAGAAAAGACTAGCAGTGTGACTGCTCAGAAGGCATGTTAACTATTCCACCAGCAGTTTGTGACATTCTTGGACTTACTATCCACTTCAGCAAAGATTTGAGTCAGTGTGGGCTTGCAGGGTGCAAGGAGCTGATGGATCAACCAGTCAAACCAGCTTTGATGGGAAGCAGCACACGCATGCATCCATGTTCTTACAAATTACTGAACTATCAGTGTTATTTAAACTCAAACTAATTGGATTCATAAACACGTATTAATAGGAAAGAAACACAGCATGTTCTGTGAGAACTAGCATTAAATCAAGCGAGAGCCACTTCTGAGAGGACATGTTTCATAACAACATGAGGTCAACTACTTATTGTGCTGGCAGCAATTCTAAATTCCATTCATCTGATGAGTAGTCAAATAATAACATCAGCTATTTCAAGGGTGAAATTTCCAGAAAGCAAACAAAGTGTCACAGTTACTGTCAAACATCCACTCGTGATGCTTTAATCAAGCTGTTTTGTCCAGTTTGAATTCACACACCCACACACTTGCCTTAAATTGACTTTACAATCCATTTTTGTATGCTGACAAAACAAAACAGAAGTTTGTATAATCCCTTATGAAGTAATACTTTTTAAATTAACCATTCTGTGTGGTTTCTCCCTCTTTTCTTGTAACTGTCATGCCAATAATGCTCCTTTGAGGCGAGTTAAAGAGTTGGGAAAAAGGGGCTCTTGAGGCTGAGGGCATGGAGGCAGCCCCATGCTGGCTACCAAACAATGCTTTTTTGGAGAGCCCAAGCACTGGACTCAAATGAAACCTGGTGGGAGGGTGCTAAGCGGGGGAGGCCAAAACTGGACACGTCAGTTATTAGGTCAGCATTGAAGATAGAAAAGACAGAGAGCAGGGGGAGGGAGCGTGTGTGATGCTAAGTCCTGAACTGTACTGGTAAAATGACACTGGCAAAGGGGTTTCTGCTGCTTAAACCATCAGCCCTCCCCCTGTCCCTCTTCCTTCCCCCCATGTGTGTCTTCCACCCAGTGATGAAACATTCAAACAGGGCAAGTGCCCGGGGTTTAGCATTTCCACAGTGCACGTCAAGGAAAAATACAGCTTTCTGCATTGAGGCTTGGACGTTTTCACAAATACCTGTGCTTTTTTCCCTTCAGTTAACAAACTACAGGGCTCAGTGTCCACTGTTGCTGTTATTGGAGTGGGGGCTCATTGATTCAGGCAAAGTCCAACTTAAGTCAAGTGTGGCTGTTTGATGTAACATGCAGCAGGGTAGAGAGAAAGAAAGGTGCAAAGTACTCACTATAGGGGACAATAGGACTCAGCATTCTGTGGAGCTGGTCTCAGTAAAGAGGAATGCGGTTTTGTGAATGCCAGCTAAGGTTAGCGTCCATCCGGCTGTAGTCCATCACTGGCATGAGCTTGCACTGACAACAGAACAGNACAGGCTGCTGCACAATTAAATGTCTGGACAAACACTCACATGTCAACTAACCCTTTCACACAAGCTCACAGAGCAACAGATGCACGTACACACTCACACCGACACACAGACCAGAATTCAGCCAGTATGGTAGAAATACTGACCAACCTCAGAATGCTATCACTGTATCAAAAACAAAGTGCTCACATACACACTCACACAGAGCCAAATTGACACACACAAGGGTATTCATTATAGGAAGGCATTAAGCTGATTGTGAAGCTGTGTCCAGCCTCTAAAGAGGGTTTTCTAAATCTGCCACACAAAAAGACTCATGCATACCATTGCTCTCTGCACTAAGGTAATAAAGACTACATTCTTCGGACACCAAACACTTTTAAGCAAAATGCACAGGAGAAAATGTTTCTGTAATGATAAAGTTACACTTTTCGGTCTATCAAAAAGTTAAATAGACCTCTGCTATAGGTGAAGATAAAGCTGAAACCATACTACAAAATGCAAGAAACAAATTTGTTAAATTAAATATAGTTTATTTCTACAAAATTAAAGCACATTAAAATTAATTTCATCTCTGTTCTGGTTTGGGTAGGAAATGTTATATTTTAATCATGCACAGATTAAAGACAGCCTAATCTTCTCGTTCCTATTGTTTTATTCAGATATGAGGCAGTTCCCTGAGCAAACCCATGAGATTAAGGAATGTTTTTTCATAGCATGTTATTTCTCCATTGTGTGGACACCAATTCACACTGGTGCCAAATTATTTCAAAATACACAGAGCAAAAGCAAGAGACAGATTATTGAAATTGTCTGCCACTTTTTAAAATATGTGAAAACACTTTTAGCCACAAACATCTGAGTAAATGCTCCTATAAATATACAGTTTGCCTATAAGAAAAAGGTGATGCTACTGTTTATATGAAAAGGAGTAAATCACAAACCAAAATTCAATCTCCAATACATAAAATTATTTTTAGATCAATACTGAACTTAGTTTAGTGCATTTAGCTAATTTTCAGATTCAACAACTCAAGCACACACGTATAAGTAATAATAAAACATTGCTTTTGATGCAGTGACAAACCAAAGCAACTTTATTCTGAGTGAAAAGGTGCAGACTGAACCTTATTACAGTTATACTTTATAACATACGGATATACCACTTTACAGTCATTATTTTGTATCTATCTCTTTAGAGTTATAGAAGGAAAATGAAAGAAAGATGAATAAAGGAAAGAAAGGAATTGAGAAAAATTTTATTATATAAACCCAAAAGTCCCAAACAAAATCTGTGCCTCCTTCTCATATTTGTTAGTGACCTTATTCTAAATATTATCTTACATCTTACATCAAGTTTTCTTTTAAAAATATTCTACACATTAGCTCTCTTAACTGATTTACAACTTTGTTTTGTGTTTGTTCTAATCTAATCTTGCAAATAAATTCAGACTAATTCAGACTGTTTCATTTGTAAGAGCATATGCATCTTTTTTTTTTTCCTTTATATATAAATATCGCAGTTTTTAAGTCCACTGAATCTCTATATTTGAGAATGTGTATGTTTGTAAATGCTGTGTTGGTAAGTTCATGAAGATCAGCTCTGTTTACAATGCTTACAGTTCTCTTCTGTAGCATTTGTGATGTGATGTGATATTGAGAATGTCTTTTGCTTCATGCACCATTGCATTCAACCAGTATAGTTTGTGATCTGTAACAACCTCCAGATATTTATATTTACATTATCTATCATGATTTGTACTTGATTATTGATTCCAAAACATTATCCATTTTGGTTTATTTCAATTTAAGGACAACTATTAACATCAAACCATTGTTTAAAGTGTTTCCATTGAATCCAGTAGCTCCTCAAAATATATTCTTGCAGCTAGAACTACTGGACATTATAAACAGCATCAAATCTTTTTTGAAACTCCATGAGAATTTCAGCAAGTTAAATTTATCACTGTTTATTTTACACATATTGATATAAATTAGATGGATACTAATGAAAGAGCATGTTGCCCCTCCAATACCATATCCTTCAAGATTTGTCATGATTAATTTATAATCAATGTGTCAAATACCTTTTTTTAAAAAAGATAATATATTCCTCATTTTCCAGCAGTTCCATTATTGCCATAGCAGTTGATTAGATCTAAAACCACAGAGTGTCACTCAAAAAGTTTTGTTTTCTATATAATATGATTCAAGTATTTTTAAAAATTTTAAGACTTGAGAAAGAAGAGAAACTGGTCTATTGGGTTTGGAAAAGGCTCTCCATTTGTGTAGGTAAGAATGACCTTTGCTATTTTCATTTTGTTGGGAAACATGTCTGTTTGAAGTGACTGGTTACACATATGGGTTATTGATTTTGCTATATAATCTATCGTTTTTTCAATAATGCCATATAAATATCAGAATATTTAGTGGATTTTCTATTCTTAAAATTGTTTACAGCATCAATTCAATTTGGATGGTATTGGAATTTGTAACAATAATGTCATCATATACACTCTCCTCCTTCACTGGTCTACAATATCACTTGCTAAATTATAACCAACATTAAAAAATAAATAATTAAATTGATTGACACTCTCCTTTGTTTTGGTTACAATTAGTTGACCATTTTAAATCAAATAATTTGGATAATCAAATTTTCCTGTATATTCTTTATTTATTCATGCTGTTTCCACTTTGCATGTGTCCAGTGTAGACACTCTATACTGTTCCAATAGTTTGTTGTAATAATCCTTCTTTTTGAGTCTCATTATAGTTAAGTCTCATCATAGTAGCTTTCTTAGTATGGCTTTTAAGTTAATGTAAGATTATAAGATTTAATGTTTTTTGACTGTCTTTATTAATATTTAATATTTAATAATATTTAAAAAACAAAACAAGATACACTGTTATTAAATTAGATTTACTTATTCATATGGAAGAGAAATTATGCAGTGACCATACGGCTGCCCCTGGACACCAATAGGCTTCATATACAAGACCACCTCCAACTACGACCCCCTCTGCTCTAACCTACAGTCATTGACTCTAACTGACAGTCAACTTTGAACACTCAGCCCAGAATATCTAACTAGCCCACACAGTAGCAGCAAACCACAGCCTTTACTTAAAACAAACACAGCTTTGTCCTTGCACAGTTCAGGGAGAGGCAGAAAGGAGAAGGCAGAGTTAGGAGGTTTTGCTCAGGGAAATATCTCATGGTCAGTGCTGCTACAACATGCTCAGCTCTGGTCCTCTTTTAACTTCAGCCAGCCAGCAGAGCCAAGTCAAACAGTAAAGAGAGCAGCAAGCTATGGCAGCAGATAAACACACTGATGTAGAGAAGAAGACAGCCTTACCTATTCATGCCTGTATGTCCTCCATCAGATCTGAAAGCACTAAGATAATCCCTGGAGCAGAGCAGACCCGTGTGTGTGCACTGCTATGCTTTTTTTCCACATATGGGACACAACTCTACACTNTCTCTCTCTCTCTCTCTCTCTCTCTCTCTCTCTCTCTCTCTCTCTCTCTCTCTCTCTCTGTCTTCCAATTTCTCTCTCTCTCTGTCTCTGCTCTCTCACTCTGGCCAGTGACAACAGAGTGAGCACTCAGCTCCCCTCCCCCATGGATCTCCCATCCCCCTCTCTCCCCTCCTTCTCTCTCTTTATGCTAAAAGTATTTAAGTAGGGAGCAGGGGCAGCAGGGAGGGTGGGGGACTGACCAATCATGCTCTGGCAGTGAGTGAGGGTGCTCATACTGAAGCTTGGACACAGAAGACAGGGGAGAGAGATCATTTTTGGTTGGAGGGAAATGGACAGAGTTAGTTTGGTTTGTCCCTGGAGGATTAGGAAAAAGTTGAAGGAACAGTGGACAGATTGTGTTGAAAACAANTATGTATGTATGTATGTATGTATGTATGTATGTATGTATGCATGTATGTTCAACCAGGTTTCAACTTTTTTTTTTTTTGGTCAAATTCCCTGTTTCCTGTTGCTTGTGTTGAAAGCACTGGGCAAGGAACACCTGATCAGTTGAACTGAACAAGGAGTTACGTCTGTATAGGAAC
>JANJYP010015440.1:0-10460 GCA_024605115.1 Rastrelliger brachysoma | reverse complement strand
AACCTACATACGTTTCAGTTTCGTTTCTAACAAAACAATCCGTCATCACTCGCACCCATCCTCAATCAACACTTAACTGTCACATAGGAAAAGAAACAAAAACCTCTCCCCTTGTGCACTGAAGTATAAAAACTATAACAGTTTGTATTACACCCTCCGTGGTACTACTTTCAACCACAGCTACGGGATCATGTTTCAAGTCGGAGTTGTCGTGCGGATGATGCAATAAATGTCTCAACACCGACACAAGACCTTTATAAATGATGTATGCTGTAAAATGTATAATGGTTATAGCATTAGAAAAAAAGTGTTTGTCTATAGGAACAATGAAAGCAAGAATTTGGAACCTATCAAATTTTAACCACTGGTTGAAATCAACATGATATGAACATACCAAATAAATTAAACCCACCACAGACCCCTTTTTTCAAGAGGGATATAGGATACCTTATCTGAGATTTGGGAGACTACAGATTAATTTGAGATACATTTCAGCACTGTGTATCAAATTTGTGTAGTCATAAATCTGTAATAAACATTGAAAGTTTGAAGTGTATAAGGGCTTAGTATATGACCATTCCCACCAATTATGATGGGGACCAGGATATCTGTTTCTCTATTATGCACATTTATAGTTTCATATGTATATTCTGGGGCTCTACTGGAATATCTTTGAATGTTTTTTTTTTTTTTGGCTCTTCATGCAGCCCTTCAGTAACAGGCTGTGTTAGTTCATTTCTCTTTAAAGCCCCCCTAACCCACTTTGTTTTTAATGTCTGGACTTATACTGTATATTTAAATCAGTTTCATCTGAAATTCTTAATGAGTGTGAATGTGAAAATATCAACAATCAACAAACCGACACAGATTTGTCTTTAAAAATAGTAATTTATTCTTGCAGAACTAAAACATTGTTAAGTGAGAAAATGTCTCATTTACAATCATCCTACTGATCAATATAGATATTTTTCCTCATGAAAAAATGAAAATGATCAAGATAGCTACTTATTTAGTCAAAGACAGAGGTCACAGAGAGAATACAATCACCCGTCAAAAAGTCACCCATTTTATATCAATTGTATTTGGATAATCTGGTTTAACCATTTAGCTGACAAGACATCTTCAATCTCTTCATTAATCACACTGCTTATTTTCTTAGTCTTTAGTCAAGCACATTTTAGCAAAACCACAAGAATCAAATTATTCTTTGTGTACACACTCACATATAAACTATCAAGAACAATATAAAAAGCATTTAAACATCCTCTCTGATTTAAATACACCAAACATGAAATGGATTTGATTGGGTTTTCATGACCCAAACATGAAAAACAATGAATATTCACACTGAAGAAAATGAAAGATAGCATTGAAAAGCACAGTATTGCAATTATCTTATAGTGAGCTTTTTTTTTGTATACATGTTGCGTCTAATAATTTCATAAATCCCATAAAACCTCAAAAGGAAGTGCTAAAATATTTAACATCATATATTATATAAATCAAATAATAGTTTAGTCAAATGGATTTTAAATCCCTATATACAGATATTCTGTCATTTTGTGATTCTTCAGACCCTCTTACAATTTCACAGCGATGTAATTCTCCAGAATACTCCTCCCCCTTTTGCAACCTCCTCACGGTGTTTCTCTCCACTGTTTTAGTTTTTGTACTCATCTGGAACAAAAAGCAGAATTAAATGATCATTAGCTACAGTAATCTGTGCTTCTATATGTTTCACTTGAAATATGTTCATCATTTTTTATTTAACATACTGTAAGCATATAATTCAACAAATAGAGGAAAAATAATATTTAAATGAACTACTTCACTCATCAACTCTCATGTTCTTAGTTCTAATAAGTCTCCTACCCTGTTTGGTGTTTTTTTTCTGGATGCCAAAGGCTACCAGACCTCTGATGGTGAATCCAAGGTAAAAGGAACGTTCTCCTTGAACCCAAAGGCTGTTTTTTTCATTGGCATTCACCATGATCTCCTTTCCTCCTATGTTTGCAAACAGTTTGTATTTGCGGACAACTCCTTGGATTATCTGGAGATTCTCTTTAAAAATCATGTCATTCATCATAGTTGGACCCTTATTCTCCAGCACAATAGGCACAATTCTGCTTAGACTCTTATTTTTAGGAAGGTAAAATAAGTGATGGAGGTGCCTTGATTGAAAGTACTCTGCATATGTGTGCTCATAGGAGTTGTTAATTTTGTCAGTAAATAACAACAGGTCAGGGATTTTATTGTTATCTTCTGCCCACTCTTTGAGGAGGGCAGCGATGTGAGATTCAGGGGTGTCTGCATCACTTGGTAACCTGTTTTCTTTATTATCATCATGTTTGTCCATGATATCTGAAATCAGGTCAGGTAGTGGATGCTCAGTATACTTTGAGTAGCAGGATGACATATCAGTCTGAATGTATGATGGATCATCTTTCTGCATGCCAGGCTTTGAGAAAGTTAGATAGGCATTTAAAAAGTTGCTTTTTTTCTCGACCTCATCTCTAAGGCTTCTGATTAGATCATTAAATCTGTAGAGTTTGTTGTCTCCTAACGATGCAAGGACTGAGCCCATGGAGACATTGTTTGTGAGAACTCTTTTCCAGGTTTCGTTCTGAGCGACAAGTTGGTCGTATATCAGGTTGCAAACCTGCAGGTAACCAAACTGCCCTCTGGTGTTAAAGACTTTGGTCTTTCTTTCTTTCTTTCCTTTGTCTGCATCAAGTTCATTTTCAGCAAGTCGTTCTTCATCTTTGAAAGCTTGAATGGCCTTTGTGGCAAGTTTCAAAATTTCTCCTGGTTTGAGAGAGAACTCTTTGGTTTTCAGTTGGTTCTTGTAGACTTGGCCCAGTGTATCAGCCACAAATGAAATTTTTGGAGCTTTTTCCTTTGCTTCTTTTGCCCATCTTTCTGCCTGCTTGTAATCTTTTATTTCAATGTAATAAAAACGAGCAAGTGCTTGTGGGAAAAATGCATTTTTTTTAATTATCTTTGATGCCAACTTCAAAACTGATGCACTTTGGACTTCGCACTCCTTCTCTTGAATATCAAGAATCAGTCTAGAAAACCGCTCTCGCTCTTCTTTAACCTCATGACCATTGGCTGGGTTCTCCATTACTTTCATCTCTCTCTTGGTCAGCATGTCTTTGACGAAACTGAGCAAACATAGAAAATCTTCATCTTCATCATCATCATCATCATCATCATCATCATAGCCATTGTCTTTGTCTTTACGTCTACACAGACAGTTCAAAAAGTTTCTTGCTGTGTCACTTCTTGTCACACCAGCATCACCCATCAGTTCAGTACAACACTGAGCAATCATTGGATGAGCCATACGAANGAGTCTTCATGTTTGAGGAAGTCCAGGCACTGAGACTCAAGGAGATATGAGCCTGGTACATAGGCATTCAGCAGGGACAGGAAAGTAGCAAGCTGGGTCTTCAGTGGTTTATTTCTCTTTTTGACTTTGCTAAATACTGTACATGCTTGTTCAACGTATGCGTGAGAGAAATTAGTTTGCAGGATGTTAAAGCCATGAAACTGTCCACATTTATCCTTGTACCTTGTCATCAGCTCTTCCCTTTTCTCATTCAACTTTTGTGTCTCTGTGCTAGAGAGTACTTTTTGAAGGGCAACATGGTCACTCTGTAGAACTGCTTCCTTTCTCACACAGGTGAGGAAAATTACCACAGGCATATAAGTAACTATTTTCTGTTCAGTTATCTTTTCCATAATGCTGTCTTGAAGATTTTCCAGAATATGTTCATCATTCAGTAGCAGCAGCACGGTGTTCTGGTTGCCTCGACTACCTGCTGTGAAAAGATGGACCACCTCTGTTGCAACATTTGTGATGTTTGAGGTTGAGCCTGTTAAAACAGCACACCTGAAGGTCTTCCTCAAGTCCCACAACACCTGCATGGCCAGTGTGGTTCCTCCACATCCTGGTTGGTGAAAGAGTTTCACAGTTGATTTTCTTTTGTTCTGAACTTCTTGTTTAAGTTTATCATATCCATCGCGTTTGATAAAAGAAGTTCCAGCACCACCTGACTCAGCCTGTTCACTAATATGAAAGTTTAACCATTTGGGAGGGGCACCTCTGTAAAAGTTCTCCTCTGTCTGCTTAACATCTTCTGGATCTATAGACTCTCCTTCAAACTGATTTGCATGGAGAACATCCAACAGAGAGAGGGAATCTATCATTTCATTTCCCACATAGATTTCTCCACCTCGAGCAGTGGACAGTGCTGGGCCATTTGTCATCTTGGATTTTCAATTTCCTGTTCCTTAAAGAATGTCAAAAAGAAGAAGAGAAAAAAGAAAGAAACTCAAATATAGGTAATGTTTATAAGATATGATGCACAATTTAAAATATCCAACAGTTACAACAGGTAACATTAGCTTAAACTTAACCAGTGACTTATGACTTATAGGTTGATTATGTAAAATGGGGCAGAATACCGCCATCTAGTGTGTCTAGGTCATAGTCACAACAACACAAAATAATTCCAGCAGTCGGGTTGCTTGGCACCTTACCCCAGATTGGAGGTGGACTGGGACTGAACACACACACACACACACACACACACACACACACACACACACACACACACACACACACACACACACACACACACACACACACACATATGGTCTGACACGATACAAAACTACTTCATTTACCTCAGTTGTGTTGTAACTAAGACATCCGTTGGGAAAAATATTTTTGTCACGGACCGTTTGAATTACAAACACCGCTAGAAGCTCACGGTTAGCTGAGCTAATCCATGATAACAACAGAGACAGCCCTGAGCATAGAGGCCGTACTTAGCAACCTGCAATGCCGGCCGCTGTTTGGCTGGTACGATGTGAACATGTTATTGTTGAATAACATATTTTAATATTTTAATAAATATTTTACATAATCAACCTTTAACACGGATAGGGACAACTTTGCATTATGAGTCAATTCAGTTTTGACTGGGCGGGGCATGTTGTGCAGTAGTGAAAGGTTTAACTGTTTTTTTCTTTGTATGTGCTGGTTTGGTGTCTTGGTGACTGGTTGTCTCCCCTCCTTGTAGCAGGTTGAAAGTTAGGTGCACTTATGTTCCTTAAAATTGTTTTTTTAATGATGTCAAATCTATATACAATAATCTTATCCTATAACACAAAATAATGACCAGGATGATTTATATGCTGTAACATAAAGATTTAAGTAATTAGGCCCAAAAAAACTACAGGATCTCCAATTTATTGCATCATGACTGAAATTGTTTCAGCCTCCAATGCGCACTAATAAAATAACAACAGTAGGTATGGCAGAATCCCAATCCTGGTGACATTCAACACTGAATTATTCATCAGTGTCTTAGTTTGGATTTATAATTCTTGTTGTAGCTTTTATCCAAATTTTAAAAATCAGTATTATTTTGTTTTACTCATTCAATTTCATGCAAAGCACCTTCTGTCATATATATGCACAATTTGAACACTGAAACTTATCAACATTTTTATTTTGCAGGTTTGTTTGTTTTATATTAATTTCATTTTATATTTATTTATTCATGTTATTTTGTTATTTTATGAGTAAATTAGCTTGATGCAATGAAGACCCAGTGCTGTACCAGAATAAATATACAGTCAGTCGGTCACTCCATAAACCTGCCCGTTGAGCATGACAGTGACAGAAATCTGTCGCTGAACAGTATACTCCTCTGTCTGGTTAAAATGGTGTGCAGGGGATTGTCGACAGTTCATTATTGACAGCAGTTTGCTCTGCTTCCTTTATTTTTATTGTTAATCTATCAAACACTCATAATCTATATAAAAAAGTAAGATTTAGAGTTACATGAAATGAAACTTTAATTTGAGTTTTGGTAATTTAACTATCGTTTAACAGTGCATCTCAGCCTATATTTTAATGAAGTTTTTCTTCTTACCTTTTTTTGCTAACGAGATCTTTGAAGTCTTTGACATGTCCTGTTTTCAGTATCTGCAGGCTGGTAATGCAAACTCTGCCCTGAAGGTTTATATAGCTGCACACCACACCCAAGGTAGGTGGGGGAAATAACAGAGTCACAGAGGTAGACTGCAAATACCATATAATAATTACTTTGAGATGATCAAAATATATTGTGAGTCATTTAAGTTTATATATGTGCTGCCTTCTTGAAAAGAGAGAAAGAAGAAAAGTTAACATTCGAAATAAATCTCTTCACTGATGTTAACTCAAAATCTAAAATAATGTTTAATTCAGATTATTAATAGGAAGCAAGTCACATGTTGCAAACATATTGATGTTTGCCTTGTTAGACATGTATACTTACAAACTAAACTTGTAGTTTCAACAAGAAAGAAAAACAATGAAATTAAAATTCAAAAACATCAAACATAATAATTATAAAACATGATCAGGGACTGTTAATGTAAAATAAAACAATGAAATCATGTGACTTGGTAATGATGTAATGGTATTTAATATTAAAGTTACATTACTTTGATGTCATACAGTACCAGTGTAACTCTTAGTATCGTTGCAGCAGTATCGTTTTACTAGAAAAGCTTTGCATGTTATTTAAACCAGTTCATCAGGCTTCACCAGTGGTGGATTAAATTACTGCAGTTGGCAGAAGAAGTTGCATAAACACTTCAAAACCTGAGCTGAACAGTTGAGTTTCTGTGACATCTGTGCTGACTATTTACGGTATATGAAATTAGCTCACTGGTTCATTATTCTACTAACAAGGAAACATAGTTACCCATCTGTAGGTTTAGGGAGTCATGTCCTCTGACCTTGGGTGCCACAGCAATGATATGTCACCGTTACCCAAGTGACTCCCACTTTCTCCAAACACCTCAGACAGCTTCACTGTTTGTCTCTGTCAAGATGGTAGTGCAGTCTTTTTGGTGACCTCAAGGTCGTAATGTAATGAAGGCCAAATGAAGTTGATGACAGATGAGACAGACTATGGTGGAAAATGGCAAGTCAGATACGTGAGGGTCGTGTGTCCTATATACATATACATTTAATTCTTATTAGAGGTACATCTGTTGATAATCAGACGGAGCTAATGTTGGATTATTTCACTGCACCAGTGGATGATGATGTGGAGTCTGACAGCAGCTCGACCTCTGAGTCTGACCTCGGTTAGTACTTCCAATCATAACGCTGGAAGTGAGATGAACAAGGAAGATATTCATGGTTGACCTGCTGATAGCATATGATATCTCTAGTTATAGTTATGCACTTTGTATAGTTTGTAATCAGAAATCAAGTTTATCAGTATATTTATTAATAATTTATATTAAAGGCTTATTTAACTGATACACTTTGTAATCTAAAAGAAAGTGAACACTTTAATTAGTCTTATGAACAATGTCATGTAACTGTGAACTGTGCCCTAAGGTGGTTTGAAGTTTATAGAGAAACACACCCACCTGGGTGTAATTACTAAGAAACAGAGAAGTAGTTTATAGGACATATGAGTCTGGGAGATTTGCCAGATTTCTCTCTTCCTTCATTTTATGAGTCATTCAAGGTCATTTCTGCTTCTCTTGAAAAGAAAGAAAGAAGAAAAGTAAACATTTGAAATCAATCAGTGTAAGATCACTGATGTCATGAAAGTTTGTTTCGTCAAAATGTTTTATTTACATTATTAATAGGAAGTGAGTCAAATGTTGCAAACATATTGATATTATTACATATTTATACTTTTACTTAATGCAAGACAAAAAATATATTATTCAAACATAAAAATGATAAAATATGATCTGACACTGTTTATGAAAACTTAAAAACTGATTATGGCATATAATATTAAAGTTATTATTATAATGATATATCAATGTAACTTTAACTGTGATTGCAGCAGTACTGTTTTACTGGAAATGCTTCACAAGGGTTTCCTGTAAATCCTTCACTCTGACGGGAGGATTAAAGCACTGCAACCTGATGGGTGTACTGTACACCAAGTTCCCATGACAACAGGTGTGCTGCACATACAGTATAGGAAGTGCCCAGATAATTGTTATCTTTGCAATTTCTCCACCACATTTGAAATAAAGCAGCTACAGGAGACATGGTATAGGTTAGCAAATATATTTTAATATATAATATTTATATTCATTTTAGCACAATGACAAAATGGCATAATTACAGTTCAGTCTCATTTAAATCATGACAAAAAGCCACACCTTTATATTTGAATAATACCTCATATCATATTTTGTTGCAGTCATTGCAAAGTAAATCCTGAAGTACTTCTTGCCCCATGAGAGGAAAACCTTAGCAAAAGTTTCTAACAGCATTGAGCCCATGGCATCCAACAGGGTTTTTATATTGTGAGCTGTACAGTATGTGAAAATGTAAAATGGATGTAATGTTACTCTTCACTGCATGGTTAAGCACAGTGTAACATCCCTCATGTCACCTTTTTAATTACCGGAACAGACGTGGAACATTTCCTTGTTTCTAGTCAAATTAATCTGTGTGCACATGATCTTATCTGTGTTGAATTTAAAATAAATCTTGACTGACATGATGAACTGGATCCACACATCACTTTTTAAACCATTTGAGAACAAAGCACTATACACAGTAACAAGATACGAGAGAAAACATCCCACCGGCTGACTCTCAAGGCAGTGACATACAGGATAAATCTCAGTGCTTAAGAGTTAAACTCAGCGACGTTACTTACAGGAATTTTTAAATTTTATATTTGAAATAAATCCAGGTTGCTGCTGTCAAAATTCATCTAAGCAGCTCTATTGTAATGCGAAACACTGCAAATACATTTTGTAAAAACTGCTACTTGAAGGGTTAGTGTTTCAAAACTACAAATGTGTCCACCCTTAAAACCACAACTTTTCTTTCTTTTTCTTCTTTTAATGATTTGTATAATAGTAACACATAATTAGACTTTTCAAGTGCTGTCTGACACCTCTGCAGAACCTTCTGTTAATTTACGAGTCCTTTCAAGTCAAGTTAGATTCCTATGAAACAGAAATCATACCACAGGAATGTTTTTCAGCCTTACGTTAAACCTCCACCCACAGTGACGGATCACAACACTCCAGCTGCAATGATCAGATAAAGCGTTGAAAGCACAACACTTCAAAATAGCCTCTACTGTCTACCACTGCAAAGCACTGCATAAAAACCTCTGAACCTGGCCACAAACATCCCATGTGACCATCTGAAGTTAAGATTGTTCACTACAAACATCACAAGGAATTGCTAAACGTCAAGCATGTCATGATTTCAAATCAATCCACCCCCAGCAACTGAATCAAGTTGGCACTTTTTTTTTTTTTTTACCTCTGATGTGAAAGCTTGCTCTTTTTTTTAATTTTTTGTGCATGAAATGTAAACTTTATTCCTCAAAAAAGGGAAAAAGAAGCATCACATATTTTGTTATATGTGTGCACGGTTAAAAAAAACAAAACAAAAACAATGAGCACAATATTCAGAAAATTAATATGACTCACACTACTTGGGAAGATTAGAAGGTGTAAAGGAAAACAAAACAGTTGCTCAGCTTCATTTGACAAACATTAAGCATTCCCAACATAAACATGACTCATTATCATTTACTCCATCTCACCATTGTACAGCATTCTTGTGCAAGAACTGCCACATTCAAAATGATACTATCTAGATACGGAGGCGTGATATCGGATGTTTTCCACTTCTCTCTCTAGTCACGCCTCTGTTTTTACCTGTTTAACAGCGTCAACCCCTAAAACCTTTTCCTCACTACTTACACTACTCTACCCAGCACTGATACTGAAAGTGTCCCCTTTTGACCGTTCACTAACACCTTACTTTAAAAATACAAAAAAATAAAACTAGATTGACTGCTTCAAGTCCAGATAAGGGTCATCAATTGCCTGGCTTTTTAATTTTAGCTTTTACGCCCAACATTTTAAGACTCCGACCTCTTTTAAATTCTCTCGGTGCAATGTGCAAGTGACAACATGTCGCATACAAACAAAATGGCAGATTATGACTTTGTGACTGCTTTTTTCTTCTTTTGTCATGATTTGGAAACTCTGTGAATGAAAATCATTTTACAAGCAGTGACCACGACACATCTGATCAAGTACGACACAGTAGAACATAATATGTTACATATAAGTAAATACAATGAAATGAATATCACTTTTTTTTCCTCTGTTTTTCTTTTGTTGTAAAATCATCACCCAAAGCCGAAACAGCAAAACATAAATGAAGAGAATAACATGAATTATAAAAGTGTTGATGCACGTTCTGCTTAACATTAGATAAGCAACATCCCCTTGATTTGTTTCCAGTTAGTAAAACAAAATCAGGTAAAAACAATATATAGGCATTAAATAAATTAATCAATTTCAAAACAAACACAGTGATATATATTCAAAATACATATTTACAAACTAATAAGGAAAAAAATGACAACAAAAAAAAAGAA
>JANJYP010015436.1:0-37663 GCA_024605115.1 Rastrelliger brachysoma | reverse complement strand
TGCTGCAGAAATGTGCTATACAAATAAACTTGCCTTGCCTTAACATAACATATGTACAGTACCGACCAAGCAGTAGCGATTGGTCAAAGCTGAAAAAATCCCACCCGCCACAATTCAAACATTTCCCAATAAAGAGTGGCCAGATGCTTCCCACAAAGTGAAACGATGTGAAAGTGGATGGATAAACCAGGCTACAGTTGATCCGTTGTGGGTACTTTGATTAAATCTTATACAGCTAACATGCACACCAACTTCTCATCAACATTTGTGACACAATAAAAAGATAAATCTAATTCAAGAAATGAATTTATGCATGTATTAATATTTGCACACACTTACAGGCAAATGATGTAATGTGATTATATGGCTATAACATGATGAGGAAAACAGAATGTTTTTAAAAGGTTCTCAACAGCAGTGGGGGTGGAGAGGTAAGGTTTAATAACTTACCTCTGACAGCTGCCTTTAAATAAGGATCTTCACCCACAAGGCTGACTGCTGCACCATGTGCGTCTTTGATCTACAAGCACATAATGGAGGCAGAGAGAGAGAAAACAAGGTCAAAGATCCACACACTTATAAGACCTTGTGTATCACCTGCATTAATGTATAAAGCAAACAAAAGTGTGGATGTGTGTGCGTGTCTGAGAAAGATCATTTCAGCTCAAGTCCATGACTTCAACATGCACCTCCCAGCAGACATTGAAGACACTGTGCGCTTGATGTTGCAAAATACAAGGTTCTTTCTGTGCTCTAGGAGGCTCCCTGGAGTCTTTGAAAGACAGTTTAATGATGAAAGACAACATGTCTGGGTGATACTGTTCTGTCAGGTCACAGGGAGAGATAGACAGAGCCAAAAGTATTTTAGGTCTAATTTTCTCTTTAAAATGTCACACTCATTTACAAAGATCTAACTGACATCCCATCCTCACCTTGTTGAAGGAGATAATACTCTGAGAGTAAATATTGTTAGTTGCTATGCTGTGGTAAAATACCGAATATCAAAATATTTACATTCCTCTCTGGCTGGGAATCTAACTGAGGTTAGGAAAATATGTGTTATTACAGCTGTGCTATATTCTGTTGTTGATGCTTGTAGGAATGATCTATCTTTTTTTAAAAAAAACTTTAAACATGAAGCAAAAAAATCTAATCTTTCTGGAGTATATGTGATGCTGAAGAGAGAAGATTCCCACATATGGGACAGAGGAAATGTGGGTCTGATTTGATGACTTGTCGCATGGTGCATGCTGTCATTTTTTCCTTCACTGGAAACCAGACTGTAAACTCAAATGTGCAAGTGAGAGCTGTTGCCAAATGAAATGTGACTCACCAGCTCTGAGGAGAACAAAAACCTGCTTAAGATCACTGTGACATTGCATGCAGGATTTGTGGTTCAGACTATTTTGACAAATTGGAAGGAATACAAATGTGAAAATGGTTACACTGGAAAGTCTGTTTTTCGCCATGAAGCTTTGTCAGCTCATGTTAGACATCTGGAGGGGAAGTTCTTATTGATCCAGTGCTGTGTTATTGATAGTTTTCCCATGTAACATGCAGGTTACAGCGATCTGGTCAGTCTAAGAAGGCAAACACTAGATCTGTATTCCACTTAAGTATCTTAATACTAACACAACACCCACTTGACTTGATAAATGACAATTTATCAATTTACTGGTTAAATAACCACTGTCACAATTCTGTATCTAAGAAAGAAAAACAAGAAAGAAATAACAAACATGAACTAATCCAACAAGATCCCACTCCAAAAAGTGAAGCCAATGAGGAAGTGTCTTAAATATGTATTGTCTTTAACAGACAGCAGGGGCGACTATACTGGCTCCAAAAAGAAGTCCAGTTTTAAAGAGCCTGAGAAAATGAAATCCATTTCACTTGATTTATGACCTTGGTAAACACTTTCCTAATGAGTTTGTCTCAATTGCTAGTTCCAAGTCTTCATTATAGCATAATGTTCAAATTGTGTCCCCATGTAGAATTAAAAATATGATAAAGCAGGTTATCATTTTAAGACGTAGTTACATTGCGATTGACATGCTACTACCAAATCAGTGTGTGTACTTGTACCCAGTTCCATACTCTTGCCCAAATATGGTAATTTCTGTTCACTTCTGGCTTCAAAAAAAACAAGATGATGACAGTCAAAATGCTAAATTCAATGCTTTAAAACAGGAGTTTGCAAAGCAGTGGAAGGTGCTGCTGTGGCTACATCCATTACTTTATATAGTCTATGGAACTAACTGAAAAACTGAAGCAAATATTAAGGTTTGTGAGAATTTCTTCTCTTAAATACAAATTCCATTTTTTGGCTAAAACTGGTTTTCCACTCAATTGTAAAAATCTGAATATTATACTGTGACAGATCAATAACATGAAGTATCCTCATGACAACAGTCAGTGTTCAGCTAGCTACAGTAGCCTCCACCAGATAAGTTTCCTACACTTATTGTTATACTGTGAGGTAAAAATAATGGAGGCATCACTTCAAACTCAGTCCTCTCAGTCAACCTATCATTCTCCAGTTCTTGTTTGTGTCTGAGAACGAGACACTGGCAGCGTAAAGCCTTCAAGCAGCCACATACGCTGCTCCCAGGAATCAGCCGGCGCACGAAAACAGAGCCTTGCTCTTGAAAACTGTCTGCCTTTGAAGGATCTTTATTCTCCAGTTCCTCAGCAGCCAGAGATGTGTGTAACGGCTTAGACATACAATGGATGCATCGCGGGTATTTGTCCGTCGAGAGCTGGGCCCAGCAAATGAAAAGAGGGGCACACATACGCAGGAAGCACCTAATTAATTGACAAGCAGATATTTCTGAATTTATAATCATCAAACAGACTCCATTTTGTTCCCCCACCACCATCCTCACCAACCCATCTTCCCAGGCGACTTACTTAAGAGACTTATCTTATAAATACAGCCCTAATCAAAATAAATGACTAAAAGCTCTCAGGGAGTTGAAGGCTATACACATTTACATCAGAGGAACTGATGCAATTTAAATAGCTGCTTGTGCACTGATTTAAGGTTCAAATCACAAAGAATCCTAACTTATGTAATACTTTCAGTGTTTTGTTTAGGTATTTTTTTGTGTTTTTTTTTTTTTTTTTTTTGCTGCTCAGTTTGGCAGACCTACATTCATGACAGCCAAGTAGGAGAGAGACGGCCTCCTTCTATGTGTGTGTTATGTTGAATTCCCTCAGCAGCATGCTCAGTTGGTGAGTGTCACATTTTACAGAATATTTGTTAAATATTTTATGTGTCGCATGTTTTTCATCTGTTTGAATGCACTTAACGTATGTATTCTCTGTATTTGAGTATGTCTGTGTGGTATACATGTCTTTCTATACTATTTACTATGGTACATTCTGCCTTATGTTCTCTGTGTAGACATTTCTTATAAAATGAAGTAGTGACTGATTTTAACAGCCAGTGGCTTACAGGCTCTGTTGCAGCCGGCCCAGCTAAGATGAAACAGGAAGATGGATGGATCATCAAGTTTCACCTCAGTCCAAGTTTTGATGGATATGTTACTGCCACAAAACCCCATACAACAGATTACACAGGCGGTGAAGCCACAACTCACAGTATATAAAAAAAATCCAAAAGCTCTCTGTTCATTTAAAGAGAAACTGCTATGGCAATTTAACACACAGGTTTCAGCTGTACTTAAATCAAATTTAGGATTATGTGGAGACTGCAGTGTTCATCTCTGCAGAGGCACAGAGTTTAAAGGTAAAGGTGGCAGCAGCATAATGTTTGCCGAGCTCCCAGAATCTCTTCTGCCTCGTGACACTGTTGCTAATGCAAACTGAACTTTACTGTGACATTTGTGAAATCCTCTGCAGAGTTTAACTTTTGGACAGGAGTGCAGAGTCGAGGGTCGATGTGGACCTTGCGTAGACCTTTTGAAGAGCTCCACACTCACCACACCAACAGTCTTTAAAACTTAACCGTAAAATAGGTGATTTGCTGGGCGTTTGTATGCGACTCCTCCAATGATACATTTTGAACACCTAACAAGCAACTAAAGCTCCTGAAAGGTTAGAGAAGGACCACCTTCATGCTTCAAAGCAACCAAAAGATTACTGTTGGAAGGAAACTGAATACAAAGCAAGGGCCCCCATGCATCATGCTTTGTATTCCTGACCATCCACCTCCCTAAATGACTGCCCACATAAAAGGGTGGTGCAGAGAAATACATTTTTAGGGCTTCATCTTCTCTTTCTTTGAGTTTTAATGGCAGTATGCAAAGCAGCTTATGGGTGCATTACCACCATCTACTGGATTGGAGTTTGGAAGAGAAGATTAAAAAAAAAACAAAAAAAAAAAAACACACACACACATAACTAAATTGACTCTATTATTCCTGCTACTCGTAAGTAATTACTTAGAAGATTGTGTACTTTTCATGATGATTTTTCTAGCAAATTCTCAAATGTAAAAAAGTGGGTTTAATTTCTGTCTTCATTATACTTGCTGTAATCTATCAGTTCATGTTTGATACTTTTCAGTTTATTACAGTGTGTACATAATCCAGTGGCATACTTGCCTATTCTATGGAGTGTCTGATTTGAACCTGTACACTGTATCTTAGACTGGTAATGACCATTTGTTCCCTTGGACTCCTACCTGCCAGGTTTTGCACAGTCTTTAAAACAATTTTAACCACTGCTTTACTTAAGTGTAGTTTTAATAATTGTTTAGCCAATATTTCTTCTGTCTCATTTCCTTCCACCCCTACATGATCAGGAACCCGAAAGAAGGAGACATCCAATCCCTTATAATGTAGACTGAGTAGCACATGAAAGATTTCATACACAATATCCTGCTTGCATGACGACTTCCCAGACTTAATGCCTGAAAGCGCTGACAAGCTATCAGAGGCGATTACGACACTGGGTTGGTTATTTTCTTCCACTCATTGTAATGCGAACAATATTCCGAGTAATTCAGCTGTGTACACTGAAAGATGGTCTGGCTCTATTTTTCACTACTACCTCACAATGAGGGATGAATAATGCAGTACCTGTGAGCCCAGTCTTCAGTTCCTTTGAACAGTCTGTAAAATTAATATCTTAAGTTTGTGATGGTCAATATAGTTTTCCATTATTGTTGACTTTGGTAACAGTTAAGGTTTCTCAGGTTTTTGGCTGCAGGCTTGCATTGCATTGCATTGATTTACTATAAATCACCTCACAATTTTACACCATATCCACCTCAAATTGAAACAAATCTGGAATCTTGTTATGGCTTAGGTATAGTGTGATCTATTGTGTCCTTGCAAATTAACCCAATGTCATATATCCCCCAAAATTTTAACTTGCATTGCAGATACTGGTGATGTTTTAAATGCTCTGCTACAAATGCAGAGAGCTTGAACCTGTTCAGTATAAAGCTTTTTTATGCTGGTTTCTGCTGCAGTAAGAAAAAGCTATGCATCCATAATCAAGGACTGGTTCCATACACAATGCATATTTACATGACTCAAGAAGAAATACACAGATCAGAGTGAGTCCACTGAAATGAATTGATTTCAATCCAAAGTACATTATGTTATAAATGTTGGATGACCACCACCTGATGTTGAAGTCCCAGCAGAAGCAAAGGAATACCTCAAAGTTGGCTCCATCTCATTCAACTCGGTTAGTGAGTAGCTTGCTTGTTGAATTGTATAAGGAGGCAACTGAATGTAACTGAAATAACATTGCGTTTTGTTAGTATTTGTAATATTTAGGGTAGGATTCAAAGGAGGTTCCAGAAACTTCAATAAGAAATTTCTGTGTAGACATTTTCCTACAGATGGAGAGATGAAACATCATGTTCCAATTATGCATACATTTTTATATATTTTTTTTATTTCAGCAAATTACTATGGAGCTTTATGGTTAACATTGCATAAAATAAAATACTTCCAAATACATGCATACTTATGACATGACAGGCATATATAATAATCCCAATTACTTTCCTTTACCAACAACTAAAAATTTTATTCTGTGTTTTTCCATTTAGTGATCGGCCTTTTTTCTGCTGCAGGCGCCATTTAAGAGTAGATCAAGGCAGCACAGGCACTGTGTGGTGGTATGAGTGTGCATATGTGTGCCTGAGAGACGGCGTGCGTGCTGTGTGAGAGGTAAAATAATGACAGGCGAGAACGGATGGCTGGTGACGCTGTGACGAAGAAAGCGCCACATATTTAGGGCCTCAGGCTGGGCAGCTGTGAGAAACTTCTTCTCTCTTATCCCCTCTTCCCCTGGTTACCCCCCACCCCTCTCCTCCCACTCCTCTTTCCCCCCCTCTGTGGCGCTGTTCAAACAGAGGACAAAGACGCCCTGAGTGGTTTTTCTTTTCCGATCCCATACATGGCTACTGGCACTTTCCTCTTCTGTATCTCCAGCTCGCAGTAAGTGACGGAGTGAGTCATGGTGGTTTTAACAAGTGAATCTTTTGATTAATTTTAATGGCACTTCCTAACAAATCTTCCTATACAAGGATCAGATTTTTCTGTCTATTATTACATGTTATCATATTTTCACACAAGTTGAGTAAGATTACGTGTGATACAGAAAAGATCCCAATTGTAACTACAGAAGCATATTTTGTACCTTTTACTGTATGAGTCATGTCTTCTGAAAAAACATGTTTCGACTATAAACAGCATTGATAGAGTCAAAAGGCCACTTGTGATGATTGCTTTGAAGAAAGAGTTAGGTGCTGCTTGCTTAAACAGCCTACTTGACTTTAAAAACAACAGTCAGCAGTACATTCACGGACATATGGTGGTTTTTATGTGTGGCTCAGTTTGATGGAAAAACACAATCTTACAAAAATGAGTGAGGCACAGCATGTTTTATACATCACTGGCACTCTCTGCTGCATCCTGGGACACCAGTTCAGACATGAGTGAGCGCCAATTAAAGTTCTTTAATCTAGAAAAATTGCTGCATTTCTCTGTATGTATGTATGCGTACTGGATGGCTATCAACGGCGAGAAAAATGGCAGCTTGCGTGTCGCTGTCACACTTTCAGGTCATGCCAGTTGGCTTCTCCAATGTGTGACAGCGGTGAGATCCAAACAGAGCAGGAACAAGAAAGTAAAAGAGCAGAAGGGGAGAACATGGCAGGCAAGGACTACCACTTCTACATCAAACGAATGTTGTCACAACAGAGCAACAGAGCCGCCCCTGTTAACTGTGACACCATTCAGCTGCTCGTCACACTGAGCAAGGCAAGGCGGAAACCTACTGTAAGTCAAGCAAGCAACGCTGTTTATTAAATAAAAGAGCGAGAGAGAAGGGAGAGAGCGGCATTCAGTGGCAGCAGCAAAGTGAGCATACTGTAGTGTTGTCAAATCTTCGTAAGTAGCAAAGAAAGGCAGCATTTTCTCATCCCTCCATGAAATTGAATGTTGGGGAGGGAAATGAAGTGTGCCTTCCAATAACAGTAAAGGCAATCATTGAAGCGTGCACTTGAGAAATATGATATTGAGAGGCTGGCGTTGGCGTTTGAGTGGCACTGAAAGAAACAACAAAAGTGATTATTTAGTGTTATTATTTTATGGTTGATACAGCACACTTCTGTAATGTGCAGCTGAGTGAAGGGGAGGACTAAGGTCATCTTAAAGGCCCTATGAAATGAAAATCCAAGTGTTTTTAGTTACAAGAGGGATTTTAAGCAAATCCTTTGCAGTTGATTGGACTGCTAAAAAGTGCATGAGTCTCACAGAGTTTAACGCGACATAGAGCTACATAAGGCTGTTGGCTCCACACACACCTTCCTCAGCTGTTGTTAGATCCATAGGAGTGATAACTGAATTAGCCCTCTGTCACATTATTTTGGGAATGTAAACAAAGATTTTGTTCACTGATATCCAAATTCCCATCTCGTCATATCTCTGTCCATATTGTTGTTAGCAAAACTAACCTACCATTGACGGATATACGGACACTGCATCTCTACTTCTAACCGTTATGCTTTAGTGAAGCCAAGATCTAATATCTGGGAGCTGTCATCAACTTGTGCAACATCATTTTGAGCCAGAGTCTGCGCAGTGGAGTCAGGCCTGACAGAGGTTTGAGAGTAACTGTCACAGCTGTCAATTATAACATCACACCCCTTTTCATATCATCAAATAACTAAATGAATACAAATGTGGTAAGAACTGCCTAAAATGATAGAAACCATCTTTGTGGATTTTTGTATTTTGATATTTTAGTTTGCTTCATGTCACAACCGCTAACATGGAGGGGCAAGATTGATGATCTATCCTGCACCCAGCCACCATGGGGGCAAACGCAATGTTTTAGCTTCACTTCTGGGGAGCTGTCGTGTCACGCCCATATTTATATACTGTCATTGAATCTAGAAATGGTGAAAAGCAGTTTTATATGACCAATATTGCTAGCTAGCTAGCTGCCCAAAGTCACATTTGATTGGATGAACTTAAGTTAACACCCTAGGATGAGTTATCAGACATTTTATACCATTTTACATAGGGACCAAAGACAGTGATTTTTAAAAACAAATAATATTCTACTTATGTTCATAACAAGCAGGGTGCATTAATGATTACTTTGCAAAGAGAACACTACTGCTTTAATAATATAATAATTCAGTCATTAATGCAAACATCAAATTTGGCAGAGGCAGCATAGTTAAGTTTCTGTATTATCTTAAAACAGTGTAATAATATCATTAAGCGCTATAAATGTTGCAATCTGCACAAAAACAGATTTGTATCCATATGTTGGCATTTCAACTAACAGTATCAGATGGATCGGCAGAAGTTCTGTAGTCATACTAAAATTTAAAGAAACAGCTAAATGATCAGATGATCAGACTTGTGGATGAAAGATCTGTTGTCTGTGACAGAAGGAAAATGGAAGAGAAAAAAAGAGTAGGTGTCAGGAAGACAGACCAAAAAGAAATGCTGTCTCCTAGCGGACACCGGTGTATGGGCCTGTCAGTCATCATCGCGTGCCACTCTCTCTGCTCAACACGGTAAAACTAAAGCAATATACCCCATGAAATATTCACCAGAGTTGTCTTTGCTTAAAAGGAGGGGGTGGGAAGAGAAAAGGGGGGTGAAAAAATCTGCTGTGATAGATAAATGGAGAGTCCCCTAAATGCTCTTGATGTCAGGTTTACTTAGGCCTTTTTACAAAGGGAGGAGGGGCAACGGGGATACCAGCAAGGGGTCCATTAAATGTTCACACAGATGTACCCCTAACAGCTTGGCAGACTGGCCCAAAAAATACTCCACCAATTCTGCTGACATTGTTGGTTCTTGCTTTTCCAAAAGATTTAAAGTGGAAAACAATTCTTTATTTCCATTGTTGATATGAATGTAACATACTTTTGTGCTGTTGTTGTAGGTAAATTAAAGACAGTGACTTCATTGCTCTAAACCAGGTCATACTTCAACATTTGAAACTGTATATTTACAATGATTCTACCCAATCATATCTATTTGCAAATATGCCAGCTTTGAGCACTGAGACCAAGTGCAATCTGCTGTATTTGTGCTGATAGGAAAATGAGGACAGTTATGTATGTATTCTTTCATAATTCAGAAGCCACAAATGCAAACAATGGAAAAAATAAAGGCAAATGACATTTGATGCAAGGAGCTTGTAGTGGGCTGCACAGACCCATATCTGTTCAGATGTTATTCACTGTAACTAAGGCTGGTAGAAATCTGGCAACCCTTTGACAAGGCAAGGTATGGTAGGTTAAAGTCATATAAAATTAGACTGAATAGACTGAATAATTAGCTCCTAATTAGGCCGTATAAGAGATGCGGTGATTCATTAGCAATGTTTGCTTTTGAAACAGAGAGCACTGTCATGGCCATTGTATTTGTGATGGCCTCCGTTGCCGGGATGGGCGTTGTGTAGGGGACGTAATCATGGTGTGGAGAGGGGAATGAAAACACGCCATTAGCCACTGCTGCTACTGTGAAAGGCTTCAACGTAACACAATTAGACCCATTCCCTTTGTATCTATGTGAAAAGGTCAAATCTGTCACCAGTCTTACTGTAGCATGTTCTATAATACAGCTCTATCATAGCAGCTGAAAGCTGTTAGCATGAAAAATTACAAGACTAATATAAAAAATGTTATAAAACTTCATTTTTAAAGCAAATTATAAAAAAGAAAGAAAACACAAGATGCACACGACAAACAATAATAAGGGTAACAACAGAAGTAGAATAAAAAACATCAAATGCCTTGTATTGAAACAAACAGTTATACCCAAAAGACCCCTGAGTGCACTGAACACCAACCAGCCCATCGCCATCTAGGAACACAAAAAAAGCTTTTGTGTGCCACAAATTGTCAAATTTACAGCAACAAAGGCAGATTGAAGAATGTCTTCAAACACTCAAACCTTTCAGCACCTTTCAGTACTTATTTGCACTATAGTCATGGCCATAAATAAAAGAATGCAGAGTATTGGACTAAAACATCATATCTTCACAGCTCTTCAAACAATGTCATTTTGGAACATGTTGGGTTGCAAAGAAAATGAATCTCTGCATATCTCAATGGTCACATTTGGACAACACCCTTGTAAAAAAAAATATTGGTCAAATGAGCTTCTCAGGACTTACTTGTAATGTTGAAGAAACACAAAAACAAACATATAGATTGTAAACACTGTAGATTGTAAAAACAAAAAAACTTGCACATTCCAAAATCAGGACAGTTAATGGAATAAAATACATTACTGCAGAGACAATCTAATGAAGTTCTGTATTTAACAGTGATATATTGAGAGGTTTAGCATTTTAAATTAAGGTAGAGCATTATGACATGTTACTATTAGGACTGGCTGTCTTTAGTAAATGTCTAATATAAAATTGGATGTGTGAGGAAATCAACCCTGCTGGCATCATCATTAAAGTATCTACCTGCGAAGAACATTTTTACTTCTATAATATTCCTAACATGGTAAACTGAAAGGCTTTTTTAAGTGACATTTGTAATGTGGGCATCAAAATGCTGCTACTGCTATCAATATCATAACAGTGCAAAAAAAACTGAGTCCATATGTATTGGTGTGATGGTGTTTTCATAAAAAGAAGAGGAACAGGAGTTTGCCTTATAATTCACATTCTATGATGGAGCAACACCAAGATAAGCCAGGCGGATGGTGAAATCTAATCTGAACCCCAATGTTTTTGTCTATGGAAATGACTAGCTTCTTATCGGCAGAGCGGGTTATTTGAGCAGATTCTCGTGGTGGCTTAGCGAAGGGACTCAATCACTGCTGCCCAGCGATAGGCCTCACTTTCGTCCTCTCCCTCTCTCATCTTTTTATCTGTAGGAGCGGAAATGAAAGGATGGTATCTCATACTTTCCACAACCTCAGTTCAGGAGATGGAGAGGCACGGGCATTTTCTTTTAGGCCTTAGCTGTCACATGAAAACATGGGGTTTATAAACATGTGCTGAGAAAGAAACATGGCAGCAGTTTAGAGACTCTAAATTAACACTGACTCAGGACAGGAAGGTATTATGAGGTAATTTGTGTTGCGCCTGTCAAGGCCTGGACAGAACCAAGATAAATGTAATCACACTTATTACATTTATCTTGGTTCTGTCCAGAAACTAGAAGAACATCACTGTGTCAAATCACCAGAGGCTAAATTTACAGTTATCAAACCTTTTCTCATTTCAGTTAAAAGAATACAAATTTTACTCTTTTTGTGTTTATTGTCCAAATCGTTTCTCTCCACAAATGCTTTATTAAGTACATATATCTATTCGATCATAGTTAAAAAGTTAATAAAAACAAGAGATGTCACCAAAAGACGTGAAACTGCTGAAGGCACCAGGAAAATCAGAGGATTCATCCTCTTTGGACCNCAGAGAGATTGATAGGAGAGAGAGAGAGAGTATGAATGTTTTCTGGGCTGTCCAGTTGTTGCTAAGATATATCAGTCTGGAGCCATCTAGTCACCAAGGTTCAAGGACTATCTATTTCACACAGACAAGTCAATGGATGTTGCTGTGCCAATTTTTGAGGTAACTGAACTGATCAAAGGAGTAAAGTAAACAAAGGGATGAAAATGGGTGGTGGCAATCAAGAATTATGGAGCTAACCTTGACACTGTCTCCTCTTCTCAAGATGTCCCAGAGGTTGTGCTGAAAGCTGGTGAGATCCATCTGATGTCCTCCTAGCAACGACTGGGGGTAAAAGATAAGAATAGTCATTTTCAAATACAAGTATGATAAACACTGTAACTGAGTAGCTGAAAATAGTTCCTTTATTGTCATTATCACATATGAATACATTCAATATGCAAAGCCATTAGATAAATCCAATGTGGGCCCAAAAGCATTCTGTAGCCACTGCACCTCACCAGCCACTCAACATGCATAAGTTTTTTTTTTTCCTCTTGTAAATTTGCCATACATTATAATACATGACCTGCACCACAAGTGTACACATCTCCTCTAAAGCACGCATACATTTGACACAATCATCTTAGCATGCACGCAAGCTAGCAATCTCATATCTACTGCAGAGTGCGTCCTGGCCCCACAGGTATGGGCTTATAAAAAGTGCATTACAGAACTGATAATAAACCACACATCATCCATCTCCCATTCAGCTCACCTCCCAATAATCCCAGCTGCCGTATCTGCTTATCTATTTAAGTCACTCTCTCATTAAATCAGCTTTTACAGCCAAACGGAAGAAGTTTACTGCTTATAGAAGTCAAATACCATTCATCAAGGAGATGGCTGTACTTATACAGATATACTGCATGTTTTAATTCACTGGAGGACAAACACATCATTCCTCCTATCTGAATAAACGTAGGCTTCTGCAGAGAAAAAAAGGGGGTTGGGTGGGGGTAGAATTGACAAGCAAATTAATCTGCTGCCTTTTGCCAACTGAAATGGAAGTCAGTGAGGCAGTGCGTACCAGTGGATGCCCATCAGTCACAGGACCTTGTGCAAGGCCTGAAAAAGCAGAATGTGATGCTGCTTCACACTGGGAGGTAAAGGATGGAAGGTGGTGCAGCTTTCAGTGTTTATTCATCTGAAACAGTGTCCCCTGGAAGCCATTTTGGCAGCGATGTATCACAGCAGGCACTGACCTTTAGATGCTATGCACAATTAAGCTAAGCTAATAAACACAACTGTGGATTTGGACATTTGGACTGGAAGGCAGGTGCTGTGAATCACCTTGGACGCGAGCGGCGAAAAGTTCTTTTGCGCCTAGGTGGTCTTTTCAAAGCTGAATTGAAATGTGTTTGTTTGAAATGCATACAAAATATGTTGCATGCACTGAGAACAAATGAGCTGAATGAGATTTTTTTAAGAGGCTAAAGTTCATGGTTTGTTATGCAGAGTTCAACCTTCATCTCTTTTATTGGTGACATGCTTTCCATACAATATCTTAAGACTGATCCATGTTAAAGGAAGGAGGGAAATTATGGCTATAAAGTTTGACATTGTAGTCATAACAATGTAAAGCAATTATGCCAATTTACAGAAAATTAATCTAATTAAGATTATAAATGAATTGTGTGTTATTTAATCAAGCAAAAATGTTAATGTATAGAATGTATATTTGCTTGTTCCAGCTTCTCATTTGTGACTTTATGTTGTTTTTTTTTTTTGTTTTTTTTGTTGTTGCTTTTTATGTTTAAGAGCAAGACAAGGTGTTATCCTGGCTTTCAGAAAGTATGACAGGAATTGCTCACTATTTTCTGACATTTCATAGACTAAACAGTTCATTTAAAAAAATACTGATACTATGAAAGTGCTGTAATTCTTAGGTGCAGCTCTGCATTAGTTGGATTCGGTAGTTAGTTTAGCAGCTGCCACAAATACAAGCATTAGACTCATGATTGCAGTGATGCTCATATTTCTCCCATCTGTTTTGCACCCATGAAAATAATCATCTTTGCTTGGCAAACAGTTTAAAAATGGAAGGAGAGCTAGGGAGTTAATTGGAACCTTTTCCATTTCTTCTTTATATGTAATGAGATACAACCTTGTTCAAGGTGATCATTTATTAAAATTGATAAATAAAAGTAAATCTTGCTTTTGTTTTAAAACCAAAATGCTATAATTGATGATTAGTAGAAAGTGAAAGTGAAAAATGAATATTCCAGCTAATTTTTTTCTTGTAAATACACAAAAGGGTAAAGTTCATTGGTCATCAGTGTGTCACTTTGTTTGAACCCTTATAACAATATCAGTTTTCATGAAAGAGCTGTTTGTTTGAATGCTTTCAATGGCGCAATGGTTAATTCAGTGTTTGCTATCTTGCAGTTGTCTTCTGCTCTGCCTTGTGGATGCCATTTTTGTGTATTATCAGCTTTGCAAACACAGGAACCCATTTGTGGAAACAATGCACCATGATGCCTCTAGTGGTCAAAAACATGACACTCCCTACCATATATTCTGTCTATGTAGAAACAGTTATTCCGTAAGGGATGACTGAACTGCAATTTCTGAGATATTTGATTCCCGTTATGTGAATATTCAACAACAGTTCTGACGAATAAGCTCTACACTTGATTTAGTCAAACTAACATCAGGCCTGACACAACGGTATGCAAAGATATTGCCTTACTGAAGGAGAGAAGGGAGGAAAAGATCAAATAACATGGTTACATACTGTGCTATGTTATTTGATAGATCTAGTCTCAGAAGCACAGTTCTACAAATACCACTTATATCCACCTGGCAAGAGAATATTGGGTATCATGTCAGAGTTATGAAATATATCATCTTGCAAATATGTGGAAACAGCACAAACAAAAAGATGAGACATCTATTACTATGAACCCACACAACAGAGAATATTACAGCTCCCACACAGCCTTAAAGCGCATACATCACGTGTGTGCATACTGAATTTACACATACATGGGCAGAATGTCACATAAGTCATAAAGCTGCCAGCTATGTATGTCTGTTTGCCTCATCTAAGTATCTCTGGCACTCAATATGGATTTTTATCCTTTACTCAGTCAAGTACCCAGTGACAAATACTGCAGCACAGCTTGTTGTTCAGATATAAAAGTACTCGCTAGTGATCCCATTTCAGGCCTTTTGACAGACGAGGACAACCAAAATAATACGAGTCAGAGGGAGATTTCCCAGGGTAACAAGAACACTGCTCGTCCTTACTGATGGTGGATGGTATATACAGTCTCCTGAGCCCAAAGGTCCAATTCAAAGCCCAGATGATTTCCACTGAAACCTTTTCTGGTAATTTCAGCCAGAGACTCCTGGAGACTCAAGTTTAATTGTAAAATTATTCAGGCAAACCATAAGTGATTGCCCAACACTGTTCTATAGGATAATAGTATTCTCTTAGTCCAGATAATGGAAAAAAACTGCATTACTTGCTATGGAAAAACTATTAAATTGCTTTTTGAGAAATACCAGCCATGTGAAAGTTAAAGGAAAACTATGCAACACTTGCAGCAAATATGAACATTTTCTCCTTGAAGGGATATTTTTTCTGCTGTAAATATGATGATTTAATAAAACTAGGCCATCTCTGTGGTAGAAATGAAAGTAAATTGGTGTCCTTTGACTAAAGAAAACTGAGAAAAAGACCATAAATCCTCCTTTCATTCCGCAGAGGGAATCCTACAACAATCATAATACACTGCACGCAGTTCCATACGATCCGCTACTAATGGTGTGCTCACTGAGAACATAAAACAAACAGTGCATTGGAGGTCATTGTATGGATCACTGCAAACTAACCGAAAGACGCACGCAATCCAGAGTGCTGCCAGAGCTGCGGGTGGGCAGTCAAAAAAACCTCAGAAATTTAGTTTGGTCTTCATGCTTTCTGATGATTCTTACTAGGCACCGGCTGTGACACTGTACCATACCTCCAGTGGTCACTTTCTACCCTATATTCTGTTTTGTCTGATTCCGCAGCATGATACCTGCTCTCATAAGTTGTAACAGTAGTGCCACTTCTCTAACTCAACATTACATTGTAAAAGTAGTTACATTCAGCTTTTCTGTCCACCTGAGGCACCAAATTCTCTGGTTTATTGTTAATGGAATCATGGTGAAATTCAGCACTGTGAGGTTTTTGTGTCAAGCTGCTGCTGTAGCATAGTGTTTTTAGCATAGTGCTTTTTCTTCCTCCTCCACATTCTGTTGTGTCTGATTTCACAGCGTAATATTTGGCTACATATCATTAAATTGGTGTCTGCTTTTCCGTATCGCTTGCATAACATGGTAGATGTTAGATGTGTTTTGGGAGACTCTCGGTGATGCAAAACTTATCATCTGGCAGAGTTTTCCAGCTGGATGAAAATGGATATTTTACCACAAGGAAGACAGAGGAAAGTTTCATGTCATTCATGAAATGCATATGGTCTACATCAGAGCCATAATAGTCATGAAAATCAATGAAGCCATCCTTTAAAATGAACAAAGGAAAATAATCTTGTATTCTCTCCTTTGTCCAAGGAAGTCCAGGTAAGCAGAAGGGGATTCTGGGGGATATTATACCATGATAACTGAGGGAGGGAATGACAAGCTATTTGCCAACAACTTATTAAGCTGTAACTAGTGCAAGGGAGCTTTTTATAAACTAAATGCATATTTACAGTAATTGTGACTTAAGCATCAATTGATACATCCCTGAAGCTGATAAGCCACATAATAATCTTGTAATGTACCAGCCTGATTAGGCCACCTGAGGCAAAGTAATTAGGTAAAGCAGAGTCAAACTTAATACGCTAAAGCTTTTTGGCCAACTACACTTAGGTCTGCAGAGGCATAATATGAAAGGGAAATACTGATTCAGTAGAGTTGTCAGCTTACCCATGTCAATTCTACTTCTCGTTCCTACATATCTTGGTGTTCTGTTTGAGGAAATCACAATATACTTCTGTTTATTTATTCTAAATTTTGCTTAGATCATATCAGTCAAGACATGAGAAATGCAAAGTGAATAGTGAGACTTCATGTACACTACATTTATCAGGTAATGGGTTATATCCCCAAAATATTCACTGGTTCCAGTTTCTATTGTAATTTATTTCCAATTTATCTATCTATATCTTTGGACTGCTGGCTGGCAACACAATTTTTTGCCTAGATTCTGATAACAGTGAATCAAAAAGTTGATAAAAAAATTAATTGTGACATGAAGTTATAAATAATGTATAAATATTTATCCATTCACCCACACTGTCTTTTACTTAAGAAGTTTTAGAGAAAAGTAAGCATATTGAAGGAAGTGAGATGATGAGTGAACACTGAAAAATAAACCTTTATGGAAAAGGAAAGTACTCTCATAAAAAATTTTAATTGTAGTGCTCCCTGTGGTTTATGGTTATTTATTTACCTGTACTAACTGTCATTTTCAGCCCCCTCCTTCATTTAAACAGTCCACCTGTGAACAGAATCAAAACATGTGAATTTCCACAGAAGCTTTATCTCAGCCTTTAATGATCAGGTGTTGTTGTTGGATTCTTTAACCATGCTAATGAGCAGTGGGTCTTTTCTTAAGATAAAAGCAAGAAGACAGGCAGATGGATCGATATATAGCATCTCATGAGTCTATATTTTGCTCAGTATCCGGGCCCAGGGAACATTTCATAAAGGCCATAGGGTCGGCTTATCACAGAGCTAAATGCCAATGTAATTATTAGTGTCTGGAGATAGTGGAAAGGGAAGCACATCCTGCGGCAGTACACCATATTTAATTAATAAATGTCACTCTGTAGAGGGAGTGAGGAGTGTGTGTGAGAAAAGAGAAAGAGGCAGGGAGGGAGGGTGTCAGAGTGACAACAATACTGATCCTGACCTGAGAGCACAAGCTCATAACTAGAGCCTGGTACGTGTAGAAATGCACTCCATTACAAACACAAGAGATTGAGATTGCAGGGAAACAATCGCATAATGTTATAAAACATGCAACAAGATACAGGATACAAGCGACACAGGAAATGTGATCAATGTCAGTAATGTCACAACTCTGCTATAACCCCTCAACAACAGTATTTTACGTAAGTGTGAAAATTGTCATTCTCCTAGCTCATGGTTATCCAAGGAGGATTGAAACAGCGGCAACTGGACTTGGTTGTAGAAACGTGAAGATGTTTCGTCCCTAATCTAAGGGACTTCTTCAGATCTAATTGACTGGCAACAAGTGACAGGTAGGTATCTTACCAATGTGGGGCCATTTTCAAAGTCATTGATACCATTATGGTTCATTAGTACTCCTGACTGTTGCAACGACAGGTGTTAGAATCGTTGGAATCACCTGAGGCCAAATGTGAATGGTGGTTAAGTCTCCTGAGAAGGGATAAAGGAGTCCTTGTAGGTGAGGGATAGGTAGTGTGGTGCACCAACTATTCACATTTGACCTCATGTGACAACTCCAATGACCCTGATACATGTCAACAACAGCTAGCAGCCTGACCCAAGTGGTGTCAATGACCTTGATAATGGCCTCAGAGAGGTTAAATACCAAGCTTCTTCAATGACAAATGAAACATCTTCAAGTTTCTATAACCAAGTCTAGTTGTACTCGATTCAACAATTCATGGATTTATGTACTTTACAGCATTTTGTTTGCTAGAGGCAAAAAGTATTGCAATGTTTTCACAGTATATAGAAAAAATTAAGGGTGTGAAGGTTAGCTTGTAAGATGGGCGTATGGAGGATGTGTTTGACTTTGACATTGCTGAATTCCTGTCTTATCTTTCACTGAAACTCATTAACATCAGTTACATTTATCCATGGCCACAATCATTCTGTAACCTTGACCAAGTTGGCCGATCTTTGTCAGAATTGGATATTGAAAGAAAACTGAAAACATGAGAGTTAACATTCTGCTGATATCTTCAATATGAATCTATGTGCATATTGTGGCTGTTAACACTATCTTATGGAATGCCTTTTTTTAAAAATCTGTGATAGTAATTAAGTATATTTACATTCTATAATTACCTCTATATAGCTGAGTAGAGGTATGTCATTGTTACTGGCAGAGTTCGCCATTCCTGCAGGGATTTTTACCCACGCATGAGGAATTCACAGGAAATCATGCATGCGTGTAATACAGCCTTAATGTTAGTAATTTTATTTCACTGATATCAGCCTCACTGATCACTATCTACAAAGTATCAGAGATGTATTAATTAGATATTAGATATGATAAATTATTGTAATGGTGTGTAGTTCTTATGAGAAAATTATGAAATTCTGCTCTCCACTTGGTGTCTGGGTGTCGCCTTTGATATGTGATTGACAGCTTAATTAATTAGCTAGTCAGACTTCAAAAAATTGTGACTCGTCAAATTCTGTGTGACGTTGAGCTGTGCGAAAAATATAACAGGAGAAGCCTGGCTTTTTGCTGGTTTTTCCTTCAAAAAAAGCAACTCATTCCAAGTGACAATGACAGATGATATTTGTATGCAAAGCACATTTCAGCCGGGCACCAAAACTAAATGGTCAGCAAGATCTGATACAGGACTATGTTAATTTATATAACCACAGCAAAGATTGCCCAAAATCTCCATCATGCCCTCACATACAGAGCTGACATTGTGCTATATTGCGATTAATGTAATAAATCTGCAAGATGAAACTGTAGCCCATCTCTTTAATGCAGCAAGAATTCTGCCTTTTTGTGCTTTTTGTGTTTGCTTTTTGTGCTTGGTTCATGCATGTCTAAAAAGACATGTTTTCGACTGTCATACAAAAGTGTCTTCCTATGGCATCACTCAGCAAAGATCTCACTAAAAAACTCTAGTGACATCTTATCTTCCAACCAAGCTTCACTGAGATAAATGCAGAGACCAGAGAGGTGCATACTCATGCCA
The DNA here is from genome assembly GCA_024605115.1 of Rastrelliger brachysoma. Classification (NCBI taxonomy): domain Eukaryota; kingdom Metazoa; phylum Chordata; class Actinopteri; order Scombriformes; family Scombridae; genus Rastrelliger; species Rastrelliger brachysoma. The sequence continues at coordinate 17,807 of JANJYP010015436.1, read as the reverse complement.
CTGCTATTCAGTAACAGAAGTCTGAGTTCTGTCGTACTTTGGTGAAGGTCAAAGGGGTCAGGTGTCCTGTCTCTTTGCTTTTCCTGCTGTCAGGGAGTATGCACACAACAGGCAGCTTGTCACACAAGATGCAAGCTCCCATGATGCCCCCATGCTTCTCTTTGCTCCATGCCCTCCTCAATCACAACCCCCTATCTTGGAGTGCTACTTGAGTCATGACTACACCTGGGACCCTCTCGCCTTGGTGCCATTTCTGTCATTGGATCAGCTGCTGACTGCAGCCTTATATCCCCTGTCTTTTGTTCTCTGCCCACGTATTAACTCTGAACTGCCTGGAGAACAGAAAAGGAGTTGAGGCAGCTATGAAAAAAGAAAATAGATCAAGGTCCTGGAGAGTTGCAAAAAGGAAAATGTCTCTAAATGTTTCTTATGCAACAATTTCTTTCCCTCTCACACATTTCTTCTGAAGGCGACACTCCTCGGCACACAGAAGTGGGTATTCTTGTTTGGAAACAATAGCAGGCGTGCTTCTGAGGCAACTGTTAAGCTATTGCAAAGCAGATGCTTTTTCCTCTCGCCAATCAATTTAACACCTACACCTCCCTTCTCTTCCTTCATGCTGGCTTTGGCTCATCAGTTTTAAATGGCACAAGGCATTCTTGCATTGTTCTCCTGACTTACTCATAGGACAAGAAATGTCTGTGTTGCACAAACCCCCAGATCAGACCTTAATCACCAATAGGTTGGGTCAGCACAGACAAAAAGAATAAAGCACTGCAAGATACCATTTAACAACAAAAAAAAAAAAAACATACCCCATTAATGCAGCATGTGAACAGTCATAGGTTTCTTATACCTCTGTAGAAGCAATTATATTTCAGAGTTTGTAAAAACAGGCTGAAGATTTGGAAATATTTCACCCCCTTCTGAATCTTGTGGTAGACAGAATTGCAAGAGAAAAAGCCATCTGTGTCTGACTCTTATCCCTGGCTTCTCCAGAGCCTGGATGAGCCTGAGCCAGCAAATGTCAGTCGGATAAAGACCAAGCCTGACAGACAGACACAGGAGTTTTGTCATTCCATGTGTCATCCCTTTGCTTGCAAGCCCAATCTTTGCCGGTCACAAAAGCCCCAAGATGATGGGGAAGGAAACATTCTCAGGGTGAACGTCAGGTTGTGTAACTCCTCCAAGTGCCACAATAGCTGAAACGTTGAGGACGTGCACTATTCCGGTGCCCCTGCGGCCTTTGAGAGATTTCATTATTGTCTTATGTGCTGTGCAGTGGGGTCACCATGGAAACACAAAACACATCAACCGTTTCCCCACAAAGGATATGAGGTTCTTCAACAAGATGCTCTTCCAAGAGCCAGTGGTCTGTCTGAGGTCAGAGGATATTTGATGTGACTTGATATTTAGAAGAAAAAAAACAGAGCTCTGCAGTTCATCTGCGCTCAAATGCAGTTCATTCTTTATTGTTAACAGAATGTGATGTTTGAGACACGGAAATCTAACAATAAGAAAGTAACTACACTTGAGGGCAAGCAACTAATTCAATAATATTGTTTGTTGATTATTATGTTATTGTTTTACAAACTCTATTGTAGAATAGTTTGTTTTTTGATATAACACACCAATTTAATTATTTTATATGATTTTATATCCATTTGTAATACACTCAAATTATCAAATAGATACTTTTGAACGTGTATCTTCTCATAATTATGGCATTGTGTCATGATAGTCTAGGAGTGGCAATGTAAGTACATCCATATGCAGTTAGCAACCCCAGTTAATCCAAGAGGCAACTGATATTATTTTTGTTTGGACAATGATTAATGTAATGCATATCTAGGAAGCTTTAGATTACTGTTGCTTTATTAGTGATCTTCACTGTTTCACTGAAATTGCTAAAATCTTTGGAGTTCAATTTCTTTAATCAAAACAGAGGTGTTGAGTGTAAAGTTAGCATGAACTGCCACAATTATTACAATAAGACCTTGGGTGAAAATATCTGAATTTTCCTTTAATGTCTTGACACTATACTGTAAAAAGAATTGCACGTACATAAAATAAGCTGATTATCTGTCATTAGCATAATTTAAAAATAATCCCTCTAAAATGTTCCAGAAATGTTTCAGGGATGTTTAGAGACTGCACCCTGTGTGAAAATATCCCTTCTGTTGTTGTGACACATTATAAGACCACTGATCAATGCATTCACCTGGGAAGGAAGCACCAGCATAGATTTTCCCAAAGGAAACCAATGTCTTTTCTCCTTGGACGTTGCTCATTGCACCGTATGTTCCCTGTTCTCAGGAGCTGCAGTTACACGGGTGCAACTTGAATAGTATTTGTCAAGTGGTTAGAGCTGATAAGAATACAAATGATTGCCTTGAGCTTGCTTTAAGGCTGGTTTGTCAGTACAGCTTGTAAGACAGAATCTTCAGCAACAGAGTCAAAGCGGTACAAACACAGCTGTGTGATTCAACTTTCTTAAGTCTGACACCCTGTGTGTGTTTTATCACAGAAACAATATTTTTTTCTTTTCATATTTTCATATTTTTAGAATGATATTTTTTCAAGTAGTATAAAGAAGTATGTAAAGAAAACTGAAAGATGAAGAAATGCTATAAGTAAATAGATTGGATAGGCAAGTAGAAAGATAGGACAGATAGATATTGAAGACACCTCTTGATATAAGACACCTCTGTCAGGACTTGTTGGAGCAGCACAAAATGATGCCTCTTCACTTTGCTTCTTCCCTCTCTTGCCTTTGACCTCCCACTGGTTCCATTACCTGTGCCACCCGCGCAACCTCGAGCGCATCCAATCTCGGCGGTTACATAACAAAAGACGAGTGCAGAGTGATTAGAGGTGCAGAGGAAGAGGGCAAAGCAATGGATTGAGGAGTGTCAGGTGTGCAGCCTGAAACAAATTTGGAGGGAAAAAAAAGAAGTCTTTCACTGTTACCACCCAAATCATTTGTCGTACCCCTCCCACCTTTCCCGTTCTGTCCTTCTATCTCAAAAGAACATGACACATTACAAGGTTTTTTTTATTTTTGGACGGTCAGTTTTCTCTACCTCAGCTCTACAAACCACATATCACTCCACCTCTGGTTTCAGCCTGTCATTTCACATTATATAACTTGAAAGCATTCCAGCTGGGGAGCAAAAACATGACGCTTGTGATGGGAGGTGATGAATGGTACAGAAGGGGGAAAGCGGAGACAACCCCCTTTTTTCCATCAGCCTGGCTAGCCTCATATAACCCACAGGCTGTTAATACTAGGCAGTAATCTTTTTGTAGAACAGAAAAGGATTTGCAGGATCCTTATATGACTGCCAGTGTTAACTACTATGATCCTCAATCTAGGTACATAACTTATTCTGCTATGAATCAATCAATTTTATTTGAAGTGTAGAATGACTATGGAGCATGGCTCAAATACACTGTAAAATTAAAGTAAAACAACCATATTATAAACATTCACGATAAAGGGATATTACAGGGGTAATGGACTTGACTAAGTTCTAGGGGAAGCTATAATGAAGTGAATAAAGGTAAGTTTTCCGTTTTGTAATTTAAGGCCATTCCAAGGATAAAGGGCAAATGCTCTGAAGCCAAATGATTTCTGGCTTGACTACAAGAGCAGAGCCAACCCTATGAATGCTTATGTCTGTCCCTGAGTCTTTGACTGACGGAGTGACAAAGTTTCAACATGTGTTGGCCGAAGCTTTTTTTTTGTTTGTTTTTTTGTTGTTGTTTTTTAGGTGAGAAAGCAACCATTTGGATTTTCAATAGAGGGTCAATTTATACAAATAATGCCTGTTGGAAAAATTTCTACAATACTTTTTCGAGATGTTTTAGAGTGACTGGCCAGGTGAGACCAGCCAATCATCTCAGCCACTAGTAGTCCAATTCCTGAGATGATTGGCTAGTCAATGTCGTCATGCTGGGGAGAATATGATGTGATGAACTGAACTGTGCATCTCTTTGGTAATTTACCACTGGCTCTAATGTCCCTGTGGCACTTTAATATCTGATGTAATTCCTTTTGGGAGACAAATGAAATCTAACAACTGTAGCTGCCATATTAGTTTGTCTGAGTTTGAAGTGAAGCTACAAGGCTACAAGGCAGTTTGGATTTTGGATTATAACTACTGGCTGAATAACATGATTTACTGCATCTCTTTGTCTCTATTTTTTGCATTAATAAAGTGTTAGAGGAGCTTTAAGTTGAGATTATTTTGTCACAGTTCAATAACATAGGTGTGTTGAAGATGAGTTGCTTCTGTCAGCAAGTTTACTACTTTTGTAAGTACACAAGACCAAGTTTGGCGCACGTAGTATTGAGAAAGGCCTTTGACTGAAGTCAGACTGATTTAAGTCGTAGGCACTTCCTGTGGGCCTGCCAAAATGGGTATTAAATGGTAAAATTTAGTTTGTTGTCAATATTCTATCTGTAGCATGCTAGACTTCTAGCAGCACAACTAGGAAAATCAGATAAAATGACATTACCACAATCAAGTCTGGAAGATACAAATGCACGGATTACAGTTTCAGCATCACACATCAACATTACTGTGATCATACCTTAACTAACATATAATCCATCGGCAAACACAGTGTGGAATGGCAAGTCTGTGCACGCTATGAGGATGAGGATAGCATAACGACTATAAAGTACCACCATGGCCTACATCCATACTGTCAGTTAAGTAAGACTAGAATTCTAAGTACAGCTTAGGTTTGCAGATATTAAACTTCTAGGTTACCAAGAGTGACGCAACAGCATACACTGCTCCCAAAAAAAAAGCATTTCATAAAGTTAAATACAGATGGTAAAAAAGGATCTCGTCTTAAAGGACCATACAGAGCCAAAAAAATCTCCTCATGGCACACACATTAAATCACAGAAACAGTGAAAGCTTACAAAACCTCCCAACAGTAAAAATGCATGAAAAGGAAATTCTTGGAGGCAGATGAGAATTGTTCATTTCTGAACAGGAGGGACTGCTCTCTTTTCGAGAGACTGAAGCAGGAAAACAGCACCAGAGGCCCAGCCCATGACAAAACAAAGAGATTAAATGACCTGTGAATGTGACTTTCCATTTCTCCATTAGCTTGCTCACAACTTAGAGGCCTGCTGCCCCCTTCTGGAGGCTGATGATACATCAAACGGCAAGATGGGGCTGTGATATGAATAATAACCACACAGTCTATTGGGTTGGTTAAATGGACCACAATTATGGCCAGGGTAATATATAGTCTCTCTAGGTGTGATAAGCAATTTGTATGCAGTACTGTATGAAAAGTCAAAAGCTGTTACACATGACACTGGATACAATACATACCAATCCAAATGAATCACTAACTTTTTCCTCTCTAATATCTTCAGTTAAGATCTTAATTCTTGCCTTTGAGAAAACAAATATTTCTTAAATCTGCCCTTTTGACATACAATAGAAAAAACTGAATTCAAATAGGCTGAAACCCCTCAGAAATGAGATTTCAGCATTGGCTAGGGCCAAATGTCAACCAGCTCAAACAGATGGCGTGAAGAGCCAGGCTGAGTGGCTAACCTTGGTTGGTAGAGACAAGGGTGGGAGGGCAACGTGAGGCAACGGGTGTTTGTTTTTTGTGTATCAGTGGATGTTGTGAACATCAAGAGAGCTCAGTGTTGCTGCCAAGATAGAAAGGTGAAGTCGTGTCAGGTCTGCTTGCTTTGCAGGTGCGTTCTACCTCTGTGGGATGCTGTCAATCTGCCACAATGACTGAACAATGTCAAGATATGGATCAACCGCACAGGAAAGGTTTTCGCTGTTGAGCTACGTTTGATAAATACAACTATATACCTAGTGCAATGGTTAGATCTGATTCTTTATTAATTGGTATATCTATTAAATGTCAACATTTTCTGGAGTCCCTTTAACGTGTCTTAAAAGTAAGCATTGCAATAATGGGAAAATGGCGTCTTTTTTTCTACAGCAGTAACTCCAGATTATCTTTATCATTGAAACTTAAACATTAATGATTAGCTGTTTGGTTTCTATTGAAAATGCACATCACAATTCCCCACTTCCTAAAGTGACATTGATCCAGAGACTAAAATTCAGTGACATTCATGTGACAATGTTATAAAACAAAGGAATGCTGAAAAAGCTTGAAGTCTTGAAGCAGAGTCAAAACTACGGACTGATTTTATTTTTCTTCTTTACTGAAAAATATATGAGAAAAAGCACACATTTGTATTAACATTCTTTGTTTAAATACTGAATATCATTGAGTGTCAAACTTCAGTCTGGACCATATCGATTGTAAATAATAAATTTAAACTCATATTGCACAATGTTTGTGATATGCAGTTTATTGCAAAGTTTATAGCAGAGCTCCATCAAGCCCTATAGAAATGTCCACTGGTGATGTTCTACAACAAAATAGATGCCAAGGAGTTCATTATAATGAGACCTTTCAGCTTCTGTTGTTCCCTTTGTCCATGCACCACTACGTCTCCACTATAGTACAGTAACTGCACTGTCTTCATTTCTGCCTTGTTACCAACTAGTGTCAGCTCCTCTACTGTATATAGGAACCCGTAGGGTATAGCCAATATTATTACTGTGAAGTTGTGGAACAAGTAAGATTTCCATACCCACTAGCAAGCTGTTATGGGGATTTTCCAACCTTTCATGCACCTAAAGCAATGTTTTTCATCTACACACTGAAGAAAAAGTGGAGATTTTCACAACTTTGCTTTCTTCTTATGACCACCAAAAGGTTTGAACACCGAAGGTCCAACTTGTTTTTCTTTTTTTTTTTTTTTAATCAAGGGATTTCTTCCATTCTCCTGCTCAAAAGGAAGTGGCAGACATATTCTATATTCAGTCTCTGTTTCTGGTAGACTGAGTAAGGGGCTTTGAAGGGAGGTGGTTGGGTAGTAGATGGATAAGTGAAATTCACCTCTGCACAAATGCCTATTGCTTGAGAGAAGGCAATTTCCTCCAGCTCTGTTCACCAGCACATAGCTGCAGTCCGAGCTTGGTCACACGTCAGTGCTTCGGAGAATGTATTGTCCTTTGGTTAATGCCAAAAGAGAGGACAATCTTCTAGCAAGTGAAGTATTAATAATATCTTGCTACAAGCTGATTTAGTGCAAACATTTGAGTATTGAAATGATATCTCTTCAGGGCATTTATCTACACTCTGCTGTGTTCAACATATTGAAAAGGAGACAACTCAACCTGAATAGCGCCATTTCTTTTTTTCTTTTTTTTTGACAATGACAAGGCATTCTTCATGGATACCTATGATTACCTCGTAAAAGTGAGTGAACTTGAATCTACATTAACAGTGGTTTCTACAGGAATGGAGGGCCATAACATAATGATAGCATACTGTGGGAGCGCCACTTCAGAATATCCCTTTCCCTCCCAAGTGGAGTGCCTCCTTTGATCATCAAATTGTTCTCCTGAAAATCCGCTCTGTTCTTGAATTATCTGGGCCGCTGAAGTGGAAACTGAATTTTCTGTGGAGGCCAAAGCTTCTTAAGAGAAAGGAAAAAGAAAGGGGAAACTAATAAAAAGGTGTGAAAATGACACAAATTGAATAAATGTGCAAAAAATAAAATAAAATAAGAACCAGATTGGCCTGGTACCAGAGTGCAACAGAGGAAAAGTAATCAAGCTTTTCAGACATTACAACTGAGCACCGATGAGGAAATAATCTTTCTTCTGCTTTCTCTCCACACAACAGAGAAAAGGACTCAGCATTGTGTTATCTCAACAACTGTGTATTTATCCGTCAACCTGAAACAACTGAGACATATTCAGGGAACGCACTGGTTGTACAGCAACAAAACTGTAATGTCAAGTAAAAGAAAACACGCTTGTATGATAGAAATGACAAGGAGAGGAAATAGACAGTTAGTAAACAAAGCAATTTATCTAAATCCTGCCTAATACACAGACTTCACTTCTTGTGCAAACCATTGCTGCCCTTGGACCTTGATTAAGGTGCTAACACGAGACCGCTTGTCAGTTCCAATGTAAATTACCCGTTAACCACTGTCATTGGCACCCTGTTTCAATTTGCCCAGCTTGATCACCGTTTGTTGTGGTTGCAGTAAGTAGCCTACACATTTTCATATTCATGCATATTCATATTGATTCATCCTCTTCAGACGAAGTTGAATTCATTAAGAATGCCTCTCCGTTAGCCAGCAGAACTAACAAATGAGCACTGATTTTTTTCCCTCCCTATCTGTAAGTCTTTCATGTTGGTTTCAGCTTTGGTGCTGCTTGGGTGTTTTCTGTTTTATATAGACACCACAGCATCCAAAATATTTTTTTCAGTTAGATATTTCACTGTGACTAAAATTAGTGAGCCAATGCTTACAGCGCAGAGGACATTTCTACTATATCCACAAACAAGGACAAACTTAATTTATGAAAAATTTGTACACATTTTCAGCAATGTGACAACCTACTCACAAGCTGAACTTTCCCTGCCCTGCAGTGGGACAACCCGCAGATGTTTTGTTTTGTTTGGTTTTTAAATGCCTGTGTATGATTGTGCATACCAAACACCATTTATAGTAGAAAAGGAAACGGGGAGAGCAACTGCAAAAAATTGAGCCTTAGCCATTTTGTTTACAGCTAGAGATTTTGATATGTGCTGCCTGGTAAGAGAGAGGCTCAACAAGTTTAAAATGAAACAGACAGCCACATTCTCACACAATGCAGCTTGAGGGGAAATCACTGTTGGGAAACTGTGCTCTTCCTGTTCAGAATTCAAATGAATGTGGAAGGGACTCTGATGAACGAGCGGAAAAAAACAGTGAACTCAGGCAAACATGCAGAGCGCAAGGTGGGAGTAGATCAGAAAAACTGTAAGATTTGACAATATGGCTAATGCTAGATTATAATATTATACAGAGACAATATATCAGATCTAATCAGTATATGGTGCTTGAATGCAATATGGTGTCGGCATGTCCATACCCACCCACATCGACCACCCTGGTGCCATAAATATAACTGCTGCAAATATGTTTTAATCCAAGTCTTTCTCCAGTGCTCTATTCAGCATGAAACACTAAAATGTCACAAGCTTTAAGATCAATGGAATAGTGATGATTTTCACTAGTATACTGTGTGTCCGTGATAACACCCTACATTATCGTGGAATTGTTTTGAGTCATTTTCCCTCTCCTCACTCCTCAAAGGACATCTACATGAAAGATGCTGTAATAAGAGTAGCGTAACGGCAGTAAGAAATAGGGCATTGCATAATGTGTGTGCGCATAGCGAGCGTTTTGTCAAACAAGCGGCAGAAAACGGTGAATGCGAGCAGAGCAAAGGAAAAGGTCAGCAGTAAGTCGTCAATCTGGCAGTAAATGTACAGCATAGGCTACAGTGCATCTCGAAGCCAAGAAAAGTTTCCTGTCATCTGTTGTTTCGACAAACTACTGAAAAAGTGACAAGGTTAGCCCCAGTAGTTAGCAGCAACGGGTCTGCTGAACCTGACCAGGTTCACTAAGACGGACTAATCTTTATGGTGCAGCTACTTTCATTTTAGGCCTAATCTCAAATGCTTTTACTGAAAACATAGAACAAGCAAATGTCTTGCTGCTGAGTATCTTCCAAGTTTTGCTTAGCAACCACCCCCCAATCTTGCCCCCACCACCCCAAACACTCACCCTGTAGGGGAAACACTGCATCTGCACAGTCTTTAAACTTGTCCTCAACAAGTACACTAGTTACTCCTGTTTGAATAACCTTTTTGAAAATCCACGGTACTCAGCTGTTAAATGCCATTTCTAAAAATTAAACCATATATTTGTGAATGTTTTCATGGATTTATGCCTTCAGTAGGAACAAATGGGCTTGGGGCTGAGCAGTACAAACAAGGTAAGGTATTGACAGGCAGACTAATGCATTGTTGGTTTTGGCCTTTTCATGGAATATATAAAAAAAAAAAAAATTGAAAAAATATAGAATAATACCAGTCTCAATCGTTTAAGTCCTCTGGCAGACTAATAGACACAAGGTAGCTAATAAATGCATTTTGATCAAATGTTATATATATACTATCTTGTCACTATCACTCTTTTTTGCAGTGGCTTTTGGCTTAGAAACAACAATTTCCTCACAGACCAGGTCAAAATATTCCACATGGCTGAAAGCAGCCGTCTCTTGCAACCCCCCTGGCTCCCCTTTATTTTCCCATCCTCAGCTTATTATGTTTGCCAGTTTTCACACGAGGGGAAAAGGAACATATGTCAGGTGAATTGTGTAGGAGCTTTGGCGTTTCCCCATTTTCTTCCATTGGTTGCCTGCAGTGATGAGAATCCATGAATTTCACTTTATTCTATTGCGCTCACTAGAATCAAGTCAGCTACTGCCTTTAATTAAATACTAAAGCACTGTCACAACATTAATCATATCATTCAATATATAAATGTACACTGGGCAAAATATTTGCATAATGATGTGCTGAGGACATGAGTGTTTCTATACTTACTTGAAAACAAACACAAAATTATCAGTAAGTAAAGTCTAGAGCTCCCAAACCCAAAGATTGCCTGTTTACTGAAAAACATCTGTCCACACAAGGCAGAAGCAAAACCCCCAGACAGAAATCCCTTTCCCCATGGAGCTGATTTAGTCGAGGTTTCTGCTCAGTAATATCACACATACAATAGCAACCAGTTGTTTTCAGAAGTGTGTTATCATCACACAATACACACACACCTCACCATGTGATTTCTCAAATTAGCTCTCTGTCTGGGTGATGGTGTGTTAATATGTGATGGCTGAGACAAATACCTTGTTAGTATTTGCTAACTTTGAGTGAGAAACACTATTAGAAGAGTCTTTCATTACATGCAAATTGTCATACATTTCTGTGAAATAAAAAAATATAACAAGTGTTACAAGGAATGGAGCAGTTGAACCTGAAAGCAGGAAACCACAGGCTACAAGAACTGAAGAATTAATATGTATTCAGGGACAGGACCCGGGAGCGAAGGCAAGCAAAACAACTGAAGATTGAACTGAACAACAGGACTTAAATGCAAACTGATCTAACAAGGGAATAGGGAGCAGGTGACTAGACAGAAGAACAGGCAAAGAGCTGATTGGCTAGGGGAAGCAATGGCAGCCGGGTAAAACTGACAAGGCTGATGCAGGGCAGGCATACAGGGAAAAGCAGACTGGAGAGGAGTACAGGAGGCTGGGGACTACAAGAAAATAACACAATAAAGACAGGAATGGCAGGACAGTGACAGGATCATGACATACAGTACTAAACTTATCTTCATCTTCTCATCCTCTTTCCTCTCAAGGACCCTTAGTTGCCCCCAGACCTCACTTTGAAAACCACTGATTTAGATGCACATTAGAGGAACTGACTGTACTGTAGTATGAATGAATAAATAACAGCTTACCACTGCTTCATCCACAGAAAGAACCCGCTCCTCATCCTGTATGAATGCCACTTTATCCTGGACTTCTTCCACTGTTATGCTGCCATGTTACAAAATAAACAGACACAGATGACAACAGTGTGGGTTAGTCTTATTAATTAAGACAATGACTGCAATGACTAGGGAATATGTTAATGCAAAGAGATAAGTTTTGTCAGTTTCAAGTCAACTTAAAATTTCTCATTTTGGAGATAGAGTTGATATGACATGTTGAGTCAATGTCCTGATTGCTCAATTGGAATTCAACATATTGTTGTTAAGAAACATCAATAACATGCCTATCAATTTATCACATTACAACATAAGTGTAAACATTTATATGACAGGCAGTGCCTACCAAATATCCCATATAGATTAAGATGTCATGGTAATCACTACAACAACTCACACCAGCAACCTGTTTACAATGTATATAAGACACTATTTGATGAAAAGGGCAATCCTTTGGCTTTAATCTATATAGAGCATGCTGGACAAGCTAAAAAAGCTTTCTTCTCAAGGTCATTGTACAGTATTTCTTTTTTGGAGCTCAAATCAACCAGTTTGTGCTGCTGCTCTTCTCTGAAGTAGACTGAAGGAGGCAACACATGCAAAGTCATTGTATATTAAACTTTTCTGGCGTTTCAGCAAACAGAAGGATAAGTAGATCGTAAAAATGTTTTGCTTTAGTAAGTGATTCCTTTATATAGAATGGGCATTGACAACTTTGCATTGACTCTCAGTCTTCTCGCCTATTGCACTCTGGGGAGTACACAACATAATGTAACACACTGCACAATAAAATTGCATCCACTATCTCCTGTGATACAACACTTAGATATTTTCCTCTGCCATTCTTCCTTGCTGGTGTCTAAACTAACACTACTGAGCTGAGATAATGACTGCAAAGACAGGATCAATCCCGGGAGTCCATCAAAAGCGGAAGTGCAGGCAAACATACAAAGCGAATAGCTTGTTCCACTACAGAGGATCAATGCTCAGGGTAAGTGCTGGAGAAAAACAATGGCTTTCTCCATTGTGAGGACGCACAGAGGCAGCAGAGCAGTGGCTCTGAAAATCTTGTCTGAAGGAAACTGGCTTTGGCCTCAATCACACAGGGCACACACATATAGACCATGGCATCAAAACAGTATGTGCTTTGCGGAGCACACCTACAGTAGGTTTCACTGAAAGACACAGTGATAAACATAAGGGAACTCACTGACACACGCACACACGCACATACACACACAGATAAATCCTGACAGAGAGGAGGGGATAAAAAGCACAACCTGTTCGTGGGCCTTTGGGAGGCTCCATCATGGTTTATTTCCTGAAGCAGTTGGTAGATTCTATTTATAGGACAGCATACTGGTACCAGTTAATCCTGCACTGGGCTGCCAACTGCCTGCCAGCTGGCACAGTGGGTTGCACTTGTGCGTGGTGCTTGGGAAGGTTCGGGATGAAATACTGGCAAGGAAGTCCACAGTCTACCTAAAACCAATGTGTGTAGAGAGGATTTTTTTTCTTAAAACCTCCATGTCCTACAGCACAAACTATCAAGTACTAACTGCATGTTCTACATGTACAAACTTTCTTAATCTAGAAACCCACTGTTTCCAAAAAAAAGTTAATATTTATTTATTCTGATAATCAGTAACATGTCAGCAGTTTTGTCCTTAAATATGGATGCCAGCATAAAGTTAAAACTATAATGGAAAATAACATTTTGTAATCCTTATTGTGAAGCAATTATTGGTGGCTAAATGTACAAAAAATAAGATTAGTTTACCGTATAAGTGACAGAACAATTATCTGTGAATCTGCATTAAAGATAATTAGCAATTCCAATCGAGTGGATTAAGAACGGGGTAGTGTTTTGCTAAGTGTCATTAGGGACAAAGCCAAGAGCTTTTTTGTACAAGATAAAGAGTCTGCAATGTGAATGCTAATCCAGTTCAAAGTCAGCAAACTGTCTGGCGATGTGCAAGCATCAGGTAAACCAGTGACTTTGGCCTTTGCATTTATCATAATAGCAACTAAATCAAGTTCGACACTTAGGCGTATGAGCGGCAGAGCTTTACAGCAAAAAATGGTGATGTAGCATCCATATACAAAGCCTCCGCCTCCTCCTTTATTCAAATGGCCATCAATACATGTCCTGCCTCAAGATAGCCAGCTCACCAAATCCCATTGACTGACAGATTAAAACAAAGGCTGTATAGAAATAAGCGGCACTTGCAGATATTTCAGCTTAGCAATGTGTTTGTTTAAGCACAGCCTGTGGAGAGAACCACTTGGGAAGGAGGGGATCGAGTCGATGGATGGAGGCAGAGCTGCGTAAGGAAGAGGAAGGGATTGGGGGGCACAAGGGCTGAATAATGGTACACATCCAGGCGCAGGAATGCATAAGTGGGCACATAGCGCTCCCTGGAAAAAAAATGCTGCACAAGCACTCCGTCCTCAATGCAGCCATATGTTTTATAGCGCTTTCAGTTTACTATGCCCAGCCCCGCTTCCTTTCCGGGAGAATATGCCCAGTTAGCTTAAGCGGTATTGATTTCTTTTTTCCCAGGCATGGTGTGAGAAGGTGAGAAACATGAGGGTGGGGATAGCGAAAAAGCATGAAGGGGACAGGTCTCATTGGATATCACACGCTCTGTTTTTCTGCAAGCCACTGGCAAAAAATTTACGTATCTTGCTGGAAGGCAAAATGGATGTCATTCTCTTTAGAGCTGGCAGAGGTTAAACACTGCTCACGACAGCAAGTTAGTCAGCTTGGGTGGCTGTGGGGGACATAGGAGGTAGGGTGTGTGTGTGTGTGTAGTGGTGGTGGTGGTGGTGGGGGGGGGGACAAGTGGATCTGTTGGGGACTTGAATATCAAAATAATACAAATGAGGCAATGGATTACTTTTTGAAGTTTGCTTAAGAACAGAATAGGTGTAGGAGTTTCAGAGAGACGTGTGCACTCAGCTTAGACTGATGAGCCTACACTGCATTAAAAGTAAGGTGGAACTAATGAGTGTTGCACATATACATACTGATGTGAGTTAGGTGCACATGAAACACCTATTTATCTTATAGAACAAGCAATATGAGACAGTATATGAATGTGCGTGTGTGTGATTATTGTAATCCAATCTTATTGTTCATGATAAAATAAAAACAGAACTACATGTGAGTGAATTTGTAGTCCCATCTGACATGGTAATATTTCTCTTAACTCCCTTTATCCAGACTGACAGAAATAAAGCCCTTATTATTCTGTACATAGGACTATTTCCATGCAGAGTGCTGTAAAGGAGGGCTTTTAATTAACATGGAAATGCTCTGTGATTGCATATTTCTGGGGGAAAAAAAATAAAAATAGAAGCTTTGCACAATGTCGCACATAGAAATTAAATTGGAACCTGTATTGTTTTTGTTGGGAATCTTGTCAGAATGTTTAGATCTGAACCTCTCACAGGGAAACTGTTGTTGCTAGCTAGTATTTTGTTCCAGTGGATTTAAGACAAACTCCCAACAGTAACACACAGTGGTACAGGAAATTATACAAGGTTTTAACAAAGGAAATCTTCCCTGCTACTTTAAAGGAGAACAATATATTTCTTAAAATTGTAGAAACTAGTTTTGTTCATTAACCATATGAATGTTCAGAGTTACTATAGAGAGGTGGATTAACTTGGGAGAGTGAATCCCTTCTCTGAATTATTTTTTTTTTCTTTTTATTATCTTCTTTCCTATCCTTGGGCCTAATACTGGAGTGCAATAGATCTTTTTTTGTATTAAAACTAGTCTTGGTAGGTATGTTATTTATTATGAATGTTGGCTTTGATTTTTGATTTAGGTGCTGCCATGATTTCTTTTGGGAGGGAGGTTGTTTGTTTTTTTATGTTTAAGGGTGTGTGCCCAATGACTGGTATTAAATAAATTGGTGACAATTGCCAGTAACAATCTACTGTAGTATAAAGGTAACATCTAAAGCTGTTGTAGCTGTAGCTGTTATTTTACACCTCAAGGAGACACATTTACCAGAGAGAGAAACTGAAAGAAAGGGAGAAAAAACAACATACAGTCCTTCTTTTAGAGTCAGTAGTTTTCTCTTACAATAAGATTTGAAATGACAGTGTCAGCCGTATTGTCAAAATGTGAACACAACTGTGCCATAGCTATGTTTATCTCACCACACCTTGCAAAATTTGACGTCCGTTGGTTAAACTAGGCAGAGAAGCACAATCTTCAAGGGCAATATGTCATTTGGTAGAAAAAAGGTGCCACTCAAAAATATAAGAAGATTTATCTCAACCTTGCTCCTTTTTTCCACACTCCTCTGTTTTCATGGCCTCTGCGCTACATTTTTTTCCCCTCAAGAACATTTTTATTGAATTTTAAACAAGTAAACAAAATAGGCAGAGGAAATTTTTAGAGTGCAAAAAACATACGTCAAGTTTACAGAGCACATCCATGATAGAGGAGCACATCCTGCAATCTTGTCCCAATTGCTCCTCAACCCCCACTATACACGCTGGAATTCCATATATAAAAGGGTACTTCATCCCTGGAGTAAAATAGGAAGTTGGGTTTTATATTTAGAAAATGAAAGAAAAATAAATAAAGAAATAAATAAATGAAGGGGGCTTAGATGTGGTATATTTTTTTTAAAACTGTACAGTAAGAGGAGAAAAGCCCAAACTGGAAGCAAATATGCTTTAAGTATTTGTTTAATGTTGGGTTTCATAGCAATCTAAATTCTGTGACAGAAGCCAGAAGAGTAACAAAAAGTGTATAAATATAAATGTGCAGTTATTGAGAATGGTACTGCATTTATACTGTATACTAAACATTGATTATGGAAGGTTGTCACGGTATAAAATGGAAACAATTTCACAGCAAAACATGAACATAAAAACTGGAGTCACAAGATTTTCAGTCATCAGCGAGGAAATAATCAGCATGTTATTTACCTGCCATCTTTATTGCTGTCCAGTAACTGGAAAATGCTGCTTATTGAGCTGTATTGACCACCTGAAAAAGGGGGAAAAAAGATAACTGGTTACCAAATTTTTCCAGCTGTTCAGGTTATAAGCACTAAGAGGCATGCTAACAAAACTATCTTTAATGACCAATCTCCTATAAACACTAATCCATTTGTTTGAATGCAAACTGAGAGGCAGGGATAGAGAAAAGGACAGAGCAGAGAGTTGGATTTTTTAAAAAATATGGGGAGCGGGAGGAGGGTGGACAGGGGGGTGGAGGGAGGTAGCAGTTCTTGGGCAATCAGGCAATGAGTCAGTCACGCTGTGCAAGAACATTTGGTTTCCCTGTAGGAAAAAAAAGCATGTCAGAGTCCAGAATGCAATCAGGAGGCTTTGTGCTGTAACGGCTGGTATGACAGTGATTTCCCTCTTCTCCATTCATATTCACAGGAAGATGAAAAGGAGACGCAAAAACTTCCTCAACCCCCTTTCCAAGCGAGCATGTGACCCCAACTGATTCATTTTGAGAATTGCATTCATTGGAGTGGGAGGGAAAGGAAGTTCTCTTATGTTCGGGACTAAGCATCTCCCACATCATCAGCAGAATGAAGAATGTAAAGGGGCAAAGTGATTGGCCCCTAAGCCTGGGGAAAAGCACTTTACATAATGCTAATTGCACATCCGCCGCAATTACCTTTCCGCACTAATTACAGAAAAGCTAATTGTGAAATTAGCATTTTTTTTTCCCAGTGTACAGTAAAGCGCCTGTGTTGAGTGTGCGCTGCTGTAGGGGTGTAAAAAACAAAATCCCAGTTCATAAATTCAGCCTTGAAAAATGAACTTTAAATCCATATTTATAAAGCTGAGCTTTTTTAATTTTTTTTATTTAAATTTCAAAAGATTCAAGATTGTGCATCACATCTTGTCATCCACAATATGAGTGGAAGTTGCAAATGTCTATGGAGAAGCCAGATCCCTCACCCCTGTTGTTGACTTTACTCAACCAAGTGGAAAAACAAGATTTGCTAATATTCTTCTGCAATACACACAGCATCTGTCATATTAGCGGCCTATTCTTTGTTTGAACAGCCTTCTATTCCCAACCTAACGCTTGACATTCTCAACCCGTCCTCTAGTCGCTCTGTCTCGCAAAAATGAGTGCACAAAAGGAGGAAGAGAAATGGTCTCATCCCTTCCTCTACTGCAGCGCTATAGCTATGAAACACAACCGTAAGGAGGATAGATGGAGAAGGAAGGAGAGGAAGGCAGAGGAAGAAAAAGATGGAGTGGGGGTGGGCACATTGTGGTAAAAGGTAAGAAGAAGAGTGGGGAAGAATGATGAAAATAAGTGAGGATAGAGTAG
>JANJYP010015430.1:0-10352 GCA_024605115.1 Rastrelliger brachysoma | reverse complement strand
TACATATTTTACCTCTATTACAAAAAGTCATTATTTTCATTCCATGAGTTTAGAAGTGAGCAGAATATTATTAGTTTTGGCCTGATCCCTGTTTTTTTATCTTTAGATTAGGAGGGAATTTTCACAATTTTCCTTATTACTTTCATAACTTAAATATGTAGACATGATGTAGATTGAGGTCCAAATGCAGATGAGAAATTTATCAATATGGAGTGACATTAAAAAAGACTAAAATCTTGATATTACCTTTTGCAGTCCAGGTAAATTCTGCTGACCAGCGTCTCAGAGTCTTTGACTCCGCCCAGAGGCGGTGGCGTCAGGTGTGTTCCTCGTCAGCTAATGAGCTGCTAGCTAGCATCAGTTGTGAGGAAGTGGGCTTTGTCAGGTGAGATAGTTTTAATATCGTGCCACAGCATTTTGCGGCAGCGTAGCGTGATGCAGGACTAAGCTTTCTGTATGTCTGTTGTAGTGTGGTGAATTTCTCAGTCACATCAGTGCCAGAGGCCAGTGGAGACGGTGGTGAATTCTTCTGCGTCAGACAGGAAGAACTCAGCTATGGCAAGAAAATCAAAGACTCATTGTTCCCATGGTAACAAACACCTGTCTGTTTGATCATTTAAACAGTCAGACCTTTCACTATACTGTGGCTCGTTTCATCTTTTCTTTCACTCATCTACTCGGTGAACGAAGAGAAAGTCAAACAGTGACTTAAACTCAGTTTGGATGTTTTTTCTTTCAGGCTGTTACTAACTGTCTGTCTTTGTTTCAGTGACTGTGAGAGCAGGGAGGTTCTCAAACTGTTGTGCCAAGGTAAGACATGAGCCCAGATCCACACTCACTCTGTCTGACACACTGGCACACTTTATACTCCATCACATTACACCCGCCTCTCATCTTTCTCCACATTCAGGGATTGTGATCCTCTTAAACTATTTGTGCCTTTTTATTCTTTCTTTTGAAATATCGACTGTCTTCATATGCTGAAGTCTGTTATCCTTAGTTGCATTTATTGCTGTGATTTTCTCCTCTTTATCTTTACCTGCCTCCGCTTAGTTTCTCCTCTACCCGTTTGTTTGATTTTTGAACCTACAGATCACTCAGCTCATATTTCTTTCTCCTCTCTGTTGAACCTCTCAATATCAACAGACTGTGGCAGGCGTAGTTTTGCAGCAGACCGTATAGTTGGTGGTGTGGATGCCAGGCAGGGCAGCTGGCCCTGGCAAGTCAGCTTGCAGTATGATGGAGTTCATCAATGTGGAGGATCCATCATCTCCAACCGCTGGATTGTCTCTGCAGCTCACTGCTTTCCTGAGTAAGTACTGATCTGTAACCTAAAGGTGACTTTTAAGAGCATAACATCTTATATTTATTTTTAATGTTAATTACCATATTTATATTTTCAGTTTTTTTTATATTTTTATTTATATGTTCTGTTTATTTACTGTGAATTTTGTCTTTGCAAAAATTGAAAAAGCCTCTAAAAGTTGTATAATATCTCTGCGTACTGCCTTTCTCTATATTAGGCGGTACCGGTTTGTTAATCGCTGGCGGGTGCTGCTGGGCTCCATCTACAATAAACCAGTCAATGCCAACGTAGCAGAGGTGAAAACCATTGTTTACCACAGCAGCTACCTTCCATTTGTAGACGCTAACATTGATGACAACAGCAGGGACATTGCTGTGCTGGCCCTCACCCAACCACTCACGTTCAATGGTAGGACCCAGTGGCACAGACATGCACACGTANACACACACACACACACACACACACACACACACACACACACACACACACACACACACACACACACACACACGATAACTGTGATAACAGATGAGGAAGAAAAGGAGAGTCAGTCATCAAAGTGTTTCGCCTGCTTTTCGTTTCCTGTTTCTTAGATTAGAGTCACCAGGACAAAAGTGCATTTTTATCCAACATTAATAAATCAGGACTGACGGTATGTCTTTCCTCTCAGGACTCACTTAGTAAATTATCCTCAGTCTAATAATGAGACTAATACAGTAATTCCCATAAAGGTCATCTGTCATCCAATGTAATCTTTCTGTAATCTGTTGGTGCAAGATAAAAGATGAGGGGAATTACAAATGTGATCTACAGCAGTGTTTTTTGCAGCATTTTGCTCCACAGATATGTTCTTTTCTTTAGTCTGGGGCAGAGAGAATTTCATTGATATTTTCAGTAAGTCACAGCCTATTAAACATTTCTAAGAGTTATAAGCATACATTTAGAGAAAATTGTTTTACAGTCACCTTTACAAAGATGGTGTTTAAGCATTGTTAATTAACAACAATTAATTGATTAATTAATTAACAAGCAAATCCAATGTTCTGCATACTGTCAGTCATGTCTGACCTCTAGTGTTTAGTATTTATAACTACAAGCATATAATGATTATTGGAAAAAAAGTGATATTAAGTCTCATGTTTCATTATTGTTACTGCAGATACACAAACACACAACTTGCAGCTGCTTTTTCTTTTGGTAACTCACTCTGTTCTTACTTTTTTGTGGCACAGTCACACTGGCACACTAATTTCAGAGATGTGCAGTCAGGGGAGGTAGGGCAGGTTCTGTAAAACACAAATAATGACAAAATAAAATACATATTATTTCTCCACTGATCTGTGCTATAAATGCAATTTCTGTATGATTCCAATAATTTCAGTCATTTTTATAATCAAAATCGCTGTATTTTTCACCGTATTTCCTGTTCAGTTACAGCAAAGGCAGTGAAGTGCCTCACCACAGATTGCAAACTGTGTTGAGCGCGTGCCTTTTGCTTGCTGGCTGTATACTACCAAAGTTATGCTTTATTACAATGTATACTTGTAGATACTTTTATTATATGTTCTGACTTTCCATAGAATGGCTAATTTATTTCACGTGTGTGTATAATTTAGTCCTAGTGATCTGACATAAAGCCATAGTGAAAAGCCATGAGGTGAGGCAGGCAGTAGTTCTGCATACATAAGCGCCCCTTTATTCCTGTTCTTTGATTGCTCTTCTTCTACACAGAGTCTATTTTTAATACAGTAGTCTGTGTTTTTATTTTTGCTCTGACTACAAAAATGAAGGATGCAATAACTAAAGTTAAACATTTTTCAAAACTGGATGTGAAGTGATAAATAATAAACTACCAATGCCGGAGCTAAAAGGTTTGCAAATGCGCTCTAATTTGAACCACTATAAATTTTATTCCTTGGCCAAATATGTACATATGTGTGTTTGTAAATAATGCTGATATGAAACATAATTGACCTGCCAATTGAACACACATAAGCAACTCTATTGTGTTCGTATATTTGTAAATCTGATTCTGCAAAGAGTCACTGCCTCACCAGCCACAAACCTCACTGCACGTCACTGACTAACTTGCAGATGGTGGTGATTTTATAAACAAATGCTTGCTTCATGCATATGCATATGTGCTTGTGTGTAGAATACATCCAACCTATTTGCCTGCCAGCATATGGTCAAAGACTGATCGATGGACAAATGGGAACAGTAACTGGCTGGGGAAACGTAGGATACTATGGTGAGTCTATGCATTATTACAGCTTTACTGTGACACAATAGCTTGTTCATCACTCTTTGACTTCTTTGATTTAAAAAGAAAAAAAATCCATTACCAGCTGTAGTTATATTTTATTTTTAATGAAGCCTGTATTCTGCTCATTACAACAAAGAAACATTCAATTGTGCTTCTACCTCAGCACAGGCGCAGATGGAGGGGGGGGCGGAGGGGATTTGTCCCCCCAGATTCAAATTCATCTCGTTCGGTCCCCCACACTTAAGGAGGAAAAAAACATCTATGCTGTCTTTCTTTGCATGAGGCAAACCTTGTGGAAAAATCAAAAGACTAATTACCATTCGGTTTATTGAGGTGCACAGCAGCATAGTTGCAACAACTCCTGAGAGAGAGAGATAGAGAGCGAAGTATCCCTATCCTTATATATATGATACTTTGTGTAGGGTTTAGTCTTTAAATTATCCTGTGTGGCCAACTCTTCTGCTATGCCAGAGGAGGCGGAGGACTAAGAGTTTAAATTGATGTGTTAACAGGTAAAAAATTGACGTGTTAACAGGTAAAAAAATGACATGTTAACAGGTAATAATTTGACATGTTAACAGGTTGATGTTTTAAAGTATAAATTGATGTGTTAACAGGTAACAAATTGACGTGTTAACAGGTAATAAATTGATATATTAACAGCTAATAAATTGGCGTGTTAAGGTATTTTAAAATAAACAAATGTGGGAGGCCCTCAGTGCAGGTTGTTGTTGTTTTTAACCACTTCGATTGTTTATTCTTGGCTCTCAGGTCATCTGGCTGATGTTCTCCAGGAAGCGAACGTCCCCATCATCAGTGACGCTGTTTGTAATGCTCCTGATTACTATGACAACCAGATCACCACCAGTATGTTCTGTGCTGGTTATGAGAAAGGAGGAACTGATGCTTGCCAAGTAAGTGTGTGTCTGTGTTTATGCAACAAATGTTTGTGTCTGCAGTATGTATATGAGGGTTTATAAATGAGGTGCTGTATCATTTTGACATTTTCTTATGTTCTCCTAAATTAAACTGATGCCAACTGTACATTTTTCCCAGTACATTTAACTATACAGTGTTATACCTCTGTTCATAATTCTGAGCATGCTCACCTAATATAAAGTAATATAACGTGACTCTTGCTTGCTCTATTTTTGTTTAAAATGTGAACAATGTGTAGAGTTAGTTTGCGATCAACTATACTCCTGCGTGGTTTCAGGGAGACAGCGGCGGCCCTTTTATGGCAGACGACTGTTTTTCTAAGACCACACGGTATCGTCTGCTGGGGGTGGTGAGTTGGGGAACAGGCTGCGCCATGGCAAAGAAGCCCGGCGTGTACACCAGAGTGTCACGATTTCTGCCCTGGATATCTACAGCTATGAGGGTAAGAGTTTTTCTTTTGTGTTGTATTGTTGTATGTTGTTGTATTCCTGTATATTGTGTTATGTGTAAACTCTCACTGGACATTTCTAAGACACATTCAAATACAATACTGTATTCATATTCAGGCCATGAGGAATTCTTTCTTTGGATTGCAATTAAAAGTAAAGATTTCTAAAGTTCTCATTAAGAAAAAGGTAGTTGCAACAGTGTAGAGTCAAAGCATTTGACCTTTGGCAAAGCAGTAATATACACTCTGGAAAGAGCAATGAAACACAGGTATCTGAAATGAATGTGTCAAATCTACTTGCTTCAATATTTTCTATACATTTCTTCTTGTGACTTATTTTGCTCTTAACTCTCTCCTGCAGAACTATAACACTTCACCTGGAGTTCACAAAATGGCTCGGACATGAGATTCCTGCAGCGTGTTTCTATTTTTCCTACCCCCTGATGACAGTAAGACAGACCCTGTAGATGTCATCAGAGGGTGTAAGGACAGGGGGATGAAAGCCTGTGATGTTCCCGTCTTATCATGGTTCCAGATCCATCTGTTTACCTAAAACCTGAGGATTTAACTTTCTTGTACCATTGTTGAATGTGTACCAATATCTTACTCCTTAAATGCATAACCTGACAGAGTACAAAATACAGAATACTTCTAGAGATGCACAGACAGAGTTCTTAAAGTTGCAATATATGACATCCAGCCCCACTAGATGTCAGTAGACATCTATTAGTTATGTAAAGCTATAATGGAGTAATGGCCACACTCCCTCTGTGTGTGTGTTGTAATTACTGATTCTCTGTTCTGTGATATGATGGCTGCTCCGATTCATGTGCATAATAGTGCATGTGAGTCCCTCTATGTTCTCTGCACCCATTTCTAACATGGTGGCCATGTCACATGCCTGCTCAAAATACACTTAAATAGTACATGTTACGACAGGAGCAGGCAGTGCAGTAACAGTTTATCCAGTGGATCAGATCAGACCTGCCTGGTGTGACAGTTTGATCAGAGTTTCATGAGCCATGTATTCAGGGGCTTTTTTCCTCCCTAACTTTACTGAGTAAACAACTCACACGTTTGTTTTGGTCAGAGATGCTGGTGCTGGTACGACATCTAGTGGGGCTGATTGTCATATATTGCACCCTTTAAAGAGAAGTCATGAACAGTATGAGTTGAACTGTATGAAGTTAAATATTGATTAAAAAACACTGTGGCACTATTTATATAATTCAAAATGATCAAATAACTTTCATTATAAATTATGAGCTATATTAAATCACAACATAGCGTTAGGGTAAATCACACTTACCATGAAGATGTTTTACAGGATGTTGATCCATAAGAGTCAGTCACTGTAGTGTCAGACTTCCTGACACCAGAGTGACACACAGTGAGAGCAGACTGCTCTGCTGATTTGTAATAAACATCACGATCACATGCAGCCTCAACAGTTTTAGTATTTTTAGTTTATGCAGGACACACACAGAAAATTATGAAACTTATCACTACTTCATATCACATATCACATCACAAATCCTGACAAGTTCTTATAGAAAGATTACAGTACATTACACACAATTTCTCCACTTAGTAGGGATCTCATTTCATAATTAAAGTCTTGTGTGATACATGTGTTTTTTTAATATGCAGTAGCTTGACTGTGATGAATAATTATCCATACAAGTTGTATCTTTATCAAATCCTTGCATGTTTAAGATAAACTGGTGAAGATGACGCTCATATTCAGAATCAGTATTTTGATGTTGTTTTGTAAATATAAGTCAATGTCTTGTTTATGTAGGATGTTTTTATTTTAGATGTTTTTCATAAATGTGGAGATGATCTGAAGATCTTAATGCCAACAGTGCAATAACAAGCCAAATCGTGATCTCAGAAAAGACTCTTACCCAGAATTACTCATCCATGAGTAAAGTATAGTATACTAGAAGTCCTGTCCCCCTCATATTTAACCACAAAAATGCTCTCAACAATGTGCCAAGCTTCAGATTGTTGCTTACTCACATGGTTATGATTAAAGAGGTTTATATACTTCTGTTCATTTGTTTTACAATATGATAACTTGCGTTGAGTATTTTTATTGGATCCATACATGAAGAGAATTCTTACCAAAGACTCAAAAAGTCACAAAAACTGTACTTGTGTAAATGCAGTCCCATACTGTTCAGTGGAATGATATGAATGTATGTAAATTTACAACGTGTACTACATAAATGAAAAATTTTACTGACTGTAGTGCTATATGTAATGTAAATTTTTACTTTTATTATTGTATCAAAATAAAACCTCAATTAAAAAATAATAGTTACAAAGTGTGTAATGTTATCACATTTATTCTATAGGCTACATCTGTAATATTTACGGTACAGACTGCAGTATACAATTGATATATTGCTGTATACAGTAACCAAGATACAGTGAAAAGAAACAGAAACATAATGTTTCCTATAATTGCTCAAAGCAATACATTAAAACAAGATTTTACCTTTTGTATATCAAATATATTCAAGGTAAAATGAGATATTTCTAGCAGTAGTATAGTTTAGTAGTATTACTATATAAACTATAAAAACTTACAAAACTGTAATAAATAGCATAAATACAACATTTTTATAACCCTTTTTGAAACCCTTTAACACTTGTGGACGCAAAGTTGTTTCAAGATTATTGCACATAAACTATGATTTCAATATAAAACTGCCAAACAAACTCATCCGCTTGCATTACTACATTTGTCGTAATAGGAAGACACCACATGACAGGATACAGCAACATAGCTGAACTCAGACTAAACTGGATTTATTGATGGTAGCATAGATCACAGAGTTGTCATTCTCTTCTGCTGCAGACCTGAGGAGAAAATTAGAGTATTAATAAACATTAGTCAAACTGCAACCATGCAGTGCCAATTTCCTCTTGAGTCATTTCTGTGACCATCCTAATGATGACCAGAGGATATTCTGTTTCACATTTTATTTTAGATGGACATGAATGAGCTGTTACTTTTTGTCTTTGTGGTGGTCAAAGGTATTATTTCATAAAATGGTGGCATGTGACACTACTGAGCCACTGTTGTGATGAAGTCAGTGCTTGAACAGTAATCCTACCTGAAATCCTGTGGTGCATTGCTGTTTTTCACGTGATGTGGAGGACTGCTGTGTCTGGGTTTGATGGTCACTGTTGAGTATGTGACTTCACCTTCATAAGAAGTGTTGGCCTGAGAGGAGACAATAGTAGTCAGTTAATTCAAAAATATTCACATATTTGATTGTTGTGAGTTAAATGATGAAATGTGAATATTCATGTCTGTGCTCCAAATTTACATCATGCCCTTTGTTTGAGTTCTTGTGTGAAGAAGGAGTGAACTGAGCATCTGAAGCTGGAGGAGATGATGGGAACCTGTGGATGTTGACATAAATGCTGTTTGATGGATCTTCACCCGATGTAGAGCCAGAACCTCTTCCACTAAACGGAAAGTCAAATGTAGCCTGGAAAGTAACGCAACAAAAGTTAAGAGGTTTTCTTTAACATGTACTTGTAATTCAACTACAGTAGAATATCAGCATCAAAATTGTATCACTGAAATTGAAATTGAGGCTTATATGAAAAATAATTAACACATAAAGAGCCACAGATCAAAAACAATACTTCACGATACTTAATATTTCTTCAAAACAGATCTAAAACTGTCATTAAAGATTTGGTTATATGTCCCATTTAAAGATTTTTTTTTTCCGGGCTGGCCTATTCCTAAATGAAGGGTTATAAAAATCATGAATTGGATGTACTCACTTTCTTCTCTGCATGGGCCTTTTGCTTTATCCTATTAAGATGACAAAAATAGATGAATAAAAGTATATGTGAAACAGAACAGGAGTTTCCTACATGTTGCTCAATATTCAGCATCACATATTACAGAAGTTACCACACTCTGTATGTTCACCAAGTGCAGTTCTTTGCACTGTGCAATAGGTATCAGCACAAAATGATTAGTACATGGAAACCTAACCTCAACCTTGAAGCTAAGGAAGAATAATTAATGTGATAGTAAGCCTGCATACTAAATGTGTACTAATACTTACTAATAAATCTAATGGCTAATATTTCACATTTTTTCCTCACAGTGCAGGTTAAAATAAATGAAGCAACTTCTTTCAATATATAACAGTTTTGTCACACCTAATCATGGAATGAGTGGATAAAAGCTGCATCATGAATTACATGCAGTATGTAGCAATGATACCACTGGGCATGACAGATCAACAAAGTTACATCACATCTGGGAGAAAGTTAGCAATGGAAAGAAAATTCAAAGATGTCCATATAAGTCAGGGGCTGACATAATGATATGAATCAGTCAGTCACACTCACTTTCTGCGTCATCGACTTACCAGAAGAAAAGAAGAAGGATCACAAAAGTCATAAAAAAAGCAACTCCAATGCCAGACAGGATTTGGACAGACTGGCTGACTGTGAAGAAACACATAATATTGTTAGATTACTGTTGGAAGGTTGGAAGTGTGTAATATAAATAAGCACGTCTGCCTTGTTAAGCTTCCAATAAAGTTGAAACTGCTAAGATATAGTAGTAGTTGATAAAGATGAAATGAGGATAAAATTAACTACCAATCTACCAATTACACAATGAAGTGACACAAACCATTCTCCTTTTCCAGTGTCAGTAGCACTTCAGTCGCGTTGTTCTCTCCCAGACTGTTCCTGGCCTGGCAGAGGTAAAGTCCAGTGTGGGACGCATCCACAGAGAGAAGAGACATAACCTGTCCTGAGCCCACCTGCAGCAGCTGGGAGCTGGAGCTAGGTGAATCTGTCCTCTTGTACCAGGTGTAGTTGTCTGCTGCGGGGTTAGCTGCACAGCTGCACGTCAGATTCACACTGCTGCCTTCCACAACATTTTCTGGATCCATTGAAACTGTCATGTTCATTGGACGGTCTGAAAAAAAGTGCAACAGTTTTTATTTCAGAAAAATCTTGTTCTTCAATAAGGAACCATTGGTTGATTTGATGACGTGAAAGTAGATGATTTAAAAGGTAAAAGAGGTAGAAATCATTTTTATAATACTAATGTACTACATATATTTCCAGACTTGTCTCAGATATTTTGCTTTTGCTTGTGAAATAGTGCCTTCTGTCTCTAAAAGATTTTCAAATGAACCAATCTGAGACATGGAAATCACTATCACTGGTTATACACACAACAAAATGCCACAACCTGTGAATAAAGATCACAGTTTGACATTCCTTCATTTTAAGACCTCACAAGGAGTCACTGAAGTGTAGAGCATTTGTGAAACTGCAATGTTTCAACTGTGCGCGAGACAGTTATCAGTCTAACATATCATTTCCCTTTTCTGAAG